>MJUU01034608.1:179360-196464 GCA_002080025.1 Modiolus philippinarum
AAGTCCACATTTCGTCAAACAGGAAGTACACATCCGACAGGACTCAAAATAGGACGTTCCTTACAACTAACCATATAGAGGCTGCATACCAATTTTGAAATCAATCCCTCTTGTAGAAGCTGAGAAAAATGCGATGAAAAATTCACGTTTTCACTACATTTTGTAACTAAGTCCACATTTCGTCAAACAGGAAGTACACATCGGACAGGACTCAAAATAGGACGTTCTTTACAACTAACCATATAAATGCTGCATACTAATTTTGAAATCAATCCCTCTTGAAGAAGCTGAGAAAAATGCGACGAAAAAATCATGTTTTCACTACATTTTGTAACTAAGTCCACATTTCGTCAAACAGGAAGTACACATCCGACAGGACTCAAAATAGGACGTTCCTTACAACTAACCATATAGAGGCTGCATATCAATTTTGAAATCAATCCCTCTTGTAGAAGCTGAGAAAAATGCGACGAAAATTTTTTTTCGGACGAACGGACAAACGGACGAACGGACGAACGGACGACGAACGGACGGACAAGGTGAATGCAGTATACCCCCCTCTCTATAGAGTGGGGGTATAATTAACATTTGAGCTATTTTTGCTCAGTGTACCTCTCAATACTGTAAAATTGATTTTAAGTATCAGGTGCACAATTACATCAGGTGAACAACATATCCTGCAAGTTTGGTTGGAATATGACTTACAGTTTTTAAGGAGTTCAAGATTAATCAATTGAATAAACAGAGAAAAGTGTTACGAAAATTCGTACCACTGACCATATTTGTTGAAAAAAGTCGGTAAACGGGAAGTAGATGTCAGACAGAAATGAATTCCATAAGCGCAATATGGAACCCCATACTTTAGCCACATCCAAAATTTCAAGTGGCTGTGATATGTAGCTGCTGAGAAAAGTGTTACGAAAATGTGTACCATTGAGAGTATTTGTTGAAAATATTCCAAGTCAGTAAACAGGAAGTAGATGTCCAACAGACCTGAATTCGATAAGCGCGATATAGAACCCCATACTAAAGTCACATACCGGTACAAAATTTCAAATGGCTGTGATTTACAGTTGCTGAGAAAAGTGTTACGAAATTTTGTACCATTGACAGTATCTGTTGAAAATACTTCAAGTCGGTAAACAGGAAGCAGATGTCCGACAGACCTGAATTCGATAAGCGCAATATGAGACCCCAAACTTTAGTCACATACAAAATTTCAAGTGGTTGTGATTTATAGTTGCTGAGAAAAGAGTTACGAAATATAGAACCCAATACTAAAATCACATCCAAAATTTCAAGTGGCTGTGCTTTGTAGTTGCTGAGAAAAATGTTACGAAGTTTGTATCAGTGATAGTATTTGTTGAAAATACAGTTGCTGGGAAGTGTTACGAAAGAAAGTGGGACGGACGACGACGACGACGACAACGACTAAAGTGATTCATATATGTCGCCACACACTACGTGTACAGGCGACACAATAATGTATGTTAGCGACAGAAATATACATAAATGTGTAAATTATGAAAACGAAGAACTGTCTGCAGTAAATAGAACTGAGTACTAATCTGTTTTTTTATTTTTTGAATAATTTATTCAATCTTTTTGATTTTGCTCAAGCTGGTATGTATGTTTGTATGTATGATTTTAATCATGTGTGTTTTGTGTGATTGCCCCCTGTGGGTCCATGATTGGTATAATTAAATATTTGATTTGATTTGATTTGACTAATCGGTAAATCTTGGTCGGAAATGATGATATCTTCCGAGTTCGGCAAACTTCGTTCTCAGCATGTGATAATTTCGTTTTTATGCAAAAATATCACATGTTGCTAGGGGAAGCATGTGATATTTTCGTTGCTACGCAAAAATATCACATGTTGCTAGGGGAAGGCAGAGCAAACAAAAAATATTGCAAAATACCACATTCAGGAGAACCAATGAAATGACTGGATTTTATCAGAAATTTGCATGAAGTATAATAAAATACAATGTACTATATGAGTGCCCTGTAATCGTTTATATGTTGTATTGTCTGTTGGTCCCTTTGTCGAACAAAGGATGACAGTGTGTATAAGATGACTTTGTCCGTTACTATATGCTTGTTGACGACCCCGCACATGACAAAATGGATAGTAGCGTTGTTCAACATTTAGCAAGTGAATTCCGCTCAAACCAGCGATAGGGGCCGTCTTGAACTTACTTTAAGGTAAGAGTGTTTGCCCTTTGTTGAAGGGCTCATGGTGACTTCAAGATGAAGAACAACAATGAAAGCGTTGTTCCATTTTCTTAATCTTACCATTTATTTATAGGGATTTTTTCCAATGTACACTTACTCCATATCCCTTTATTTGTTCATTGATGTAAATTTGATAAACAAGGAAAGGATATTTAGTAAATGTACATGAGACAAAATCTCTACAAATGCATGGGAGAAACAAGCAAATTGACAACGGTTTAATTGTTGTTCTTCATCTTTATGATTTAAATGTGTTTAGATATTAAGAGAGACATTCCAAACAACATACTTTTTACATTATTCAATAAAAGCCAATTGGGTCGCTTTTCACCATTTACATTGTCTTATTTCGAATCAATCTTCCAAACAACAAATCTCAATATATTGCCTTTTTTTGGTTTGATGAACATATTTAAGATGTACTACTGTTTTATGCTATTCTGGCAAGTGTCCATATGCATTTGTCTCTAATAGCCTCAAATTTTTAAAAGGCACATTCAAATTGTTTATATTCCTCTAAATTCTCTGCAATACTTCTAAAAGTTTGTCAGCATGAACACAAATCCACAATAAACCAAAGAAGAAAAAGCCAAGTAAAACCACCTGGATTATAGTCTTAATAGTATCCATGGTAACCTGAAATATAAAGAAATGACTTCTTAAAATGTTTTGCTATAACGATGGATTACGAACTACAATGCATTGGTACAATGGTAAAACATTTACTCATAATATCGTATACATATAGACTACACCACAAGGTCCCAATTTTATCCACTAGAGTTAAATATGAAAGCGTATTAGGGCCAAATTTTGAGGCTGAGAAGAAAGAAAAAATAAATCTTGGTCACAGTTTACTAAATCGTGGCCACAGTTTGCTAAATCGTTCCCACAGTTTACTAAGTCGTTCCCTAAAGTTAATGGATCGTTCCCTAAATAATAGGGATCGTTCCCTAAACCTTACAATATCCAAATTATTGTAAATTTTGTTGAAAACTAAGGAGTATCTCCCTCATGCAAAGCTCTGTCCTTAATTAATTTTGGCTTATATTTAGATCATATTGGTTATTTCTTCTCTGTCAGTTTTTAAACATTTTTGAGTTTATGGTCTTCCAAACATTTAGATTTTATCTGCATTGAAGAGACATAAGTTGTCGAAATGCGCATATGTAGAAAGTAAATTCACAGGAACTTCGGTATTTTGTTATTTGATTCCACTGGGTCGATGCCACTGCTGGTGGACTGTTAGTCCCCGAGGGTATTCACCAGCCCAGTAGTCAGTACTTCGGTGCTGACCCGAAAGCCAATTATTTTTGGAATCTTACAATATCCAAATTTTTGTAAATTTTGTTGAAAACTAAGGAGTATCTCCCTCATGCAAAGCTCTGTCCTTAATTAAGTTTGGCTTATATTTAGATCATATTGGTTATTTGTTCTCTGTCAGTTTTTAAACATTTTTGAGTTTATGGTCTTCCAAACATTTAGATTTTATCTGCACTGAAGAGACATAAGTTGTCGAATTGCGCATATGCAGAAAGTAAATTCACAGGAACTTCGGTATTTTGTTATTTATTTACTTAATCCTTCCCTTAGTTTATTAAATCATGGCCACTGTTTACTAAATAGTTTTTACGGGTTATTAAATCATGGCCACGGTTTACCAAATTGTTTCCAGTTTCTTTATTACCCAAGATGGCTACCACCGTGGAACTTAGTTTGACATTGGATGATATTGAAAGCGTATTAGGGTCAATTTTGTGGTCGAGAAGAAAAAAAATCTTGGTCACAGTTTACAAAATCGTGGCCACAGTTTGCTAAATCGTTCCCTCATGGCCACTGTTTACTAAATCGTTTTCACAGTTTATTAAATCGTGGTCACGGTTTACTAAATCGTTCCCACAGTTTATTAATCATCAAAGATGGCGTCCACTAAGGATTAACTAAGGTTAATATTGGATCCTAAAGGAAGTGGATTCAAAGATCTTCTCCTTTGAAATTTAAACGGTTTAATTAAATTTGAACAAAATAGTTCTTGAGTGATCCCCTTGAAAAGTTTTGTGATTTTTACTATGATACCTCATCCAAGATGGCGACCTCATCGACGATGCCGGCCAGCAAGGAACATACTTTAACATTGGACCCTATGGGAAATATATTCAACGATTTCATCTGGAAGGGCTTGAACAATTTTAACGAAATTTGATAATAATTGTCCAAAGGTTGTCTCCTTCAAAGGTTGTTATTTTGATTTTCCTACCTCATCCGGGATGACCGCCAACAGTATTCTGTAATTTAACCCCGAACAGCAGCTTCAATGTTCCACTGTGGCAAAATATCTATTATATCACGGCTTCTATTAATTGATTGTAATATTGAAAAATACATCATATTGTATTTCAACTGACTTATTGAGACAGCTATTATGTGGCATCATTTGTGTATCTTTCGTGACGTTTTGTGCTCTCTCGTGAAGTTCTTGTGGAGAAATGAACTATGACGTCGGTCGTTGTATGTCGTAAATTTTACCACACATCTGTCCCTATAGCTAATGAAGCAGGCCATATAGAATATTAATTTTAGATATTAATTGACATCATAAACTTGAGGAGTAACTACCCTTAACCAAAATTAAAATCTTCCCCAATGAGTTAGAAAAGCCCCGTCTTAATACACGTTTAGTATGTTTCTGTAACTAGTCCATTTTAAAGGTGGTAGATAATGAATATATTAAACGTGTGTATTGTTGTCTGAACTAAAACGTAATTCATTACATGAAATAACGCAAAAAACTCGCTGACATACTGAATGTCCGTTTTTCTGATTGTGATTGATTCTGTTAATAGTATCAACATTAAGTGGCGTTCCTTTAATGTAGCATTTGGTATATGTGCATATGACTTGTGATTTTCGTTTATATCCTCAATGTATGGTTTGTCCTACCTGTTGTTTATCAGGAAAGTTTACATAGAAAGTCCGTTTTAAGGTATTAGGTTGTGTGAAAAATCATAATTTATAAGTTTATGTAGGTACTCCAACGAAAAAATTGAATGTTCGCATTCAATGATTATAACGGTGCAAAAAGATAGTTATCTGCTTACATAATAAGAAATTAAACTTTTAATCTAAAAAAAAAATTAGATTAAGGATTAATTAACATAATTAAAAAATTGCAATTTGTCCAATTCCGTTATAGGTTATCTTTCTATTAAGAGCTAATGAAAAACTGGTTCCAAATTATTTGGAGTTGCGGCGCTTTGGCCACTAATTAAGATTAACTACGACGAAAATTCAAGAAAACTACAAAAACGAGTAAAAGTTAAAATTGCCGTACACCTATGTACATTCATGAATCTATTCGAAATTTTGCAGTTGAAAAGTATGGGTTGTAATTTAAATACAACACTTAACGTGCGTCTTCATGCACCATGTCATCATTATGTATTTGTGCAATGAAAATTGATAAATTATCAAACTTTGCTTACAAAAGTCTTCGTTGGAGTACCTAGTTCATGTTATTCCCCCGATTAACATTCGGAGCTTTATCTAAAGCTCTCGAAACGCATTAATACTAATCTACATGTTTGAGCAAATCTGTCAGCCAATGCTCGTTAGTTGTCGAAATGGCCTTATGCGGAAATGCAATTCACATTAATTCGGAATTTTGCTATTATTACTACGCCGATGCCTCTGTCGGTATATTGTTAGACCCTGAGGGTATTTACCAACCCAGTAGCCAGTACTTTTTTTGGAAACTTGCAAAATCTAAATGTCGGAAAATTTTTTGTTTAAATAACTAAATACCGAAGTTACTGAGAATTTACTTTCTGCATATGCGCATTTCGACAACTTATGTCTCTTCAGTGCAGCTAAAATCTAAACGTTTGGAAGACCATAAACTCCAAGATATTTAAAAACTGAAAGAGTACAAAAATCAATATGATCTAAAAGTAAAGCAAAAACCAGCTAAGGACAAAGCTTTGCAAGAGGGAGATACTCCTTAGTTTTCAACAAAATTTACGAAAATTTAGATATTGCAAGTTTCAAAAATAATCGGCTTTCGGGTCAGCACCGAAGTACTGACTTCTGGGCTGGTGAATACCCTCGGGGACTAACAGTCCTCTAGCAGTGTTATCGACCCAGTGGTAACAAATAATTAGATACCGAAGTTACTGAGAATTTACTTTCTGCATATGCGCATTTCGACAACTTATGTCTCTTCAGTGCGGATAAAATCTGAACGTTTGGAAGACCATAAACTCAAAGATATTTAAAAACTGAAAGAGTACAAAAACCAATATGATCTAAAAGTAAAGCCAAAACCAGCTAAGGACAGAGCTTTGCAAGAGGGGGATACTCCTGAGTTTTCAACAAAATTTACGAAAATTTAGATATTGCAAGTTTCCAAAAAAATAATCGGCTTTCGGGTCAGCACCGAAGTACTGACTACTGAGCTGGTGAATACCCTCGGGGACTAACAGTCCACCAGCAGTGGCATTGACCCAGTGGTAACAAATAACTAAATACCGAAGTTCTGACCAAGTAAACCCAAGACAGTTAAAAGAGGCCAGTGCGATTCTGAAAAAACCCCTTTGTAAATTATTTAATTTATCGCTCCAACTTAGTAAATTTCCTTCTGAATGGAAAAGAGCCAATGTAACTCCTGTTTTTAAAAAAAACTGTCCCAGTGATGTACTAAATTATAGGCCGATTCCACTTATTAGCGTAGTTGGGAAAGTTATGGAAAGGGTGATATTCAAACATATTCATAATTACTTACTGGAACATAATATTATAACCCCATTTCAGTCCGGATTTACACCTGGTGATTCTGCTGTAAATCAGTTGTTAAGTATTACTAACGAATTTGGAAGGGCTTTGGATGAAGGGAAGGAAATAAGGGTAATCTTTTGTGATATAAGTAAGGCGTTTGACAGAGTTTGGCACAAGGGACTTATACATAAATTGAATTCAATAGGTATTAATGGAACTTTGCTTCTTTGGTTTAAAGATTATTTGTATAACAGAAAACAACGTGTAGTTATCAATAATAACAATTCTGAATGGTTAAATATAAAGGCAGGCGTGCCGCAAGGATCGATTCTCGGGCCTCTATTATTTATTATATTTATTAATGATATAGTGTCTGATATTCAGTGTTCAGTAAAGCTTTTTGCCGATGACACTAGTCTGTACTTAATTGTTGATAATCCTGAAGTTGCTTCCGAAATTCTAAATCGTGATTTACAAGTAATTCATGAATGGGCAGAAAAATGGTTAGTGACATTCAACGCACAAAAAACTGAAGCGATGACTATTTCTAGAAAAATGAATAAACCAAACCATCCAAATCTTTCAATGAATAATGTAATAATTGAAAATGTATCTCATCATAAACATTTGGGGGTTATCTTGTCTGATGATGGTGGTTGGCACAAACATATAGATATGATTGTTAAAAAGGCATATACTCGTTTAAATATTATGAGAAAATTTAAACATACATTAAATAGAAGAACTCTAGAGAAAATGTATTTTTCGTATATCAGACCGATATTAGAATACGCAGATGTAATTTGGGACTACTCCATTCAAATTCTGATTCATAAGATAGAAAATGTACAAATAGAGGCCGCGAGAATCATCACTGGGGCACAAGATTGACTTCTATTCAAAATTTGTACAAGGAAACGGGATGGGAAAAATTAAGGGAAAGACGTGAATCTCATAAAATTATCTATTTTTATAAAATGGTTAATGATCTTACCCCCGCATATTTAAGCAGAATTCTCCCGAACAGGAATAATGATATACACAGTTATAATACGCGTAATTCTTCAGCATTTCAGCCTATTCTAACAAGAACATCTTTCTACTCAAATTATTTCCTACCCTCGTCTGTTCGAATATGGAACTCACTGCCTGATAATGTCAGAAATATGTCTTCAGTAAACCAGCTTAAAACTTACTTTAGAAATAAAGTTGCTAAAAAACCATTGTACTATTATATTGGTTCTAGAATTGGACAGATTTTACATTCAAAATTAAGAATGAAATGTAGTAATTTGAAACACGATCTTTTTAGTAAAAACCCCCACTTTGTCTGTGTGGACAGATAGAAACTACAAAGCATTTTCTTCTCAATTGCAGACTATTTCAAGAAGCTAGGGAAAGATATATATATTCTCTTCAAATTCCGGAAACGATTACAGCAGATCTATTACTGCTTGGCTCGGAAAATCTCACACTTGAGCAAAATAAAATATTGTTTATAAATGTACAAAGCTATATATTAAGTAGTAAGAGATTTACCTCTTGATGTTCTCCTTTATATTATCACACAAACATATCACTAATTCTGTTATTCATCTTTTTTTCTCAATCTCTTGTCATCTTGTTAACTCACCATGGGCAAATGTATTAATGTAAGGATAGATATATTGGATACGGATTAGTATAAGACAATCTGTCTTGTTTCCGAATCCTTTTGATTAATTTGTTTACATGTATTTATTTATTTTTGTATTTGTGGATTATAATATTTGACAAGTTGATTAATAAAATATGTTTATATCAAATACCGAAGTTACCGAGAATTTAAATTTAAATCTGAGGAGTATCTCCCTCTTGCATAGCTCTGTCCTTAGCTGAAGTTGGCTTGTCAATTTAGACCACATATTTCGATTGATGGATTTCAATTTTCTTTATTTGAGGTGAAGGAAGACAGCTGCCACGTGATCAAACCAGAAAAATGGCGGGAAAAAAATTTTAAAAAAATTAAAATGCTCAGAAATGTAATGAAATTTTACAGGAAAGTTATTTACCATGGTTTTAAAGATATTAAAATGGCGACCGTTGCTTATGGAAACAGAAAATGGCGGGAAATTTTCTAATTGCTTCAAATTGAATGAAATTTGACAGGAATGTTACTAAGTATGTGTAGAAACCAGTTTTTGTCTTAAAAATATCAAAATTGAGATCGTTGCCATGGAAACAGAAAAATGGCGAAAAATATTGCTACAAATGGGATTAAAGTGCGAGATTATCTTGAAATAAGGCGAGAAAAAGGAATTCAAAAATAAGATAAGACAGTAAGAGGGCTGAAAAGGGGAAAATAACTAAAAATTAAATACAATAGAGGGATAGTTGTGAAATAGTAAATAATGCGCACAAATGAAAAGGGTGAATAATGGCAGAATAAAACACGAAAATTGTGGGAAGAGGGAAATCTCCCTAGAACAAAAAAGCTATCACCTCTTCAAAACAATTAACGCAGACGTGATAGAAATACTCCTAGAAAAAGCCGCTAAATTCCGTTTTCTGAAGATCACTACCGAGAAGCTCGTAACAAGAAACTATGAGAAATATCAACTCCTTCATGTAGTCAACGTCATCCAAAATAACCCTATATTCAGCATATTAGGCCATTTTAGTCAAAATGGTGGCACACAGGAAACACACTACTTCAAGTCCCGCATTAACTCCTTTAACTCTCTATAGAAGTCTTGCGGGGTTGCGTGTCGAAATCTCATACAATATATCACAAAATAAGAATTTGTTAAAGTTAACCTTTTTGCATTTATGTTTGACAGTAGGCAAGAAATTATCCACTTCCCATTTGGCATGCGCAACATACAACTTCTTGTTCTAGTCAAGTGAAGACCCTATACAGTCACATGACTATGGTAGTATGGTTTTGGTGCTACAAGCACAGCCGGTGACATCACTTCCGGTTTTTTGTACTAGTGACGGCAATTTTTTTCGAGGGGAGGAGGGCAAAATTGTCAAATTTGAATGCTTGTAGGTCTCTTAAAAGCCTGATTTTTTTATAGATTGTTGTTGTGATTTCAAATAATATATTCAATGAAAAAAATCAAATTTTAAATGGCATAATTTTTTTCATGACATGAAATATGGTCCAGCAATGGTCAAAAAGGTATAAAAAAAACTTGCAAGTTAAGGAAGTATTGCAGTAATTCTTAAACTAAGAGGTTGCAAGACCGAAGTCTATTCTATGTTATCAAATATTCAATAGTCACAGCTCATACCATTGATGGTTATTTTCCCCTACTTACAACATGCACATTACGTTCTGCCTTGATAATACTCATGGTTTTCCAGGGGCAGGTAACTATTGCTCTATATAACTCGAATAAAAGGCTGTTAAGGGGGTTTGAAAATTTTGCGTGACGACCAACTACTATAGTACTACAGAATATCCGAAAACAAAATTTAAATGATAATTTTTTTTTTCTGGGTATGGTGTCCTCATTAACCTTAATCTGCACTGAGAGACGTGCTTTGTCGAAATGGCCGCATATGCAAACATTAAATTCAAAGTTACCTCGGTATTTTTAATTACTCATACTCTCCAAATCCAGCACCTAACTAATTTACAGATTTGAAACAGTATTCCATTTTATGATAAGATTTTTAGCGATTGTCTTCACCGAAAAAAGAAGTATGGTCGTTAAGCCGTGAATTATGTTCTGAAGCATGCTAGGCCATTTTCAAAATATGTTAAAATGTTGAAAACCGTGTAAGGTTGACTTTAGTAGGCGTACTTCCTAGAGATAAAATTAATACAATGTATATGCCAAACTTGCATATTTGCTGATATATTACAATTCGAACATGGCAGTAATTATATTTTTTGCTATTTCAGCCATTTTAATGCTTTGGAGAATGGTACTGCTGGACGGACACCCAAGAACCTATGCCAAGTTTTGTTTGTTATAAACATTTGTCCTTTCAGATGGCAGTAAGTGCAGTTATATTCGATTATGCTATACAAGAATTTTAGTAAAAAACTACAATAATTGTCAAAATCTGTCACAATTGCATTCAAATGGTAAGTTAGGTGACTGCATCTTTTATCCAAAGTATTTGAATTGATTTTGATAATATGAAAAAGAAAGGAAATGGGGTAAATGTCAAGGAGACAACATCCCATATCCAGGTTAAAACGACCCAAACAAAGCAATAGATCACTTATTTAAAAGTATTTGGCATGTTGAAGGAAATAAATTGCTAAAAGAAGCCATACATCTCTAATGACTCAGGATCAAACTGATTAAGTCAGAAAACAAGAAATGGCAAACACAGGTCTTAAAGTACATCCATCAACATGGTTTGATCATGAAACAATAGATTTTGAAAATGCCTCCCACAATATTGCTTTTTTCATACAAAGCATTAGTGTTTTTTATGAGTCCTATCGTTCGGCATTGGATGACAGCAATTGTAAGAACACTTTGCCAGATAACTTTATATATGTTGACAATCCCGCATCCATGACGAAAGGCATGCATGAATATGGCGTTACTCGACATTTAGCAATAAGTTCAGCTCAAACCAGCGCTAGGGTCGTATTTAACTAACTATGAGGTATGGGCATAGCTCATTGATGAATGCCTCATAATAATTTTAAGATGAAGAACAACAATAAAAACGTTCTATTTTGCTTCGTTTAATCATGTATTTGTAGAGAATTTGCCTAATGTGCATTTACTCCATATCCTTTAATAAGTGCCTGATTTTTATCATTTACCATTGTTGAGAAATGTTGACAAAAATGTTTGTTTCGTCATATCCTGGGCAATTGAAATGTCATGTGATCTAAAATTTATCAAATTAACAAAAATGAAGTTAGCAATGTAATGATTATTTTTTATTATAAACATACCTGTCAACCATTTCCTGTTGTTGTGTTGGTTCTTCCCCTTGTTACTGTATCTGTAAGGGAAGACAAATAACCTTACTATGATAATAACATTGTGTTTAGCAATGACTATGCCAAAATAGTGGTCAGGGTTGAGACCATAGTGCACGACCCGAAGGGGAGTGCACTATGTGTATTCAACCCTGACCACTATTTTGGCATAGTCATTGCTAAACACAATGTTATTATCATTATTATGCTGACTGTGTCATTAATTTTCATCTTTTAATTACAATTTCAAAGTTAACAAGAGCTGTCGCCGAATGGCAGCCAAATATACCCCCCGCTTATTGAACCCTGAATCGATATGGTAAGTGCAAAATTAAGTTGGTGTGGACACAGTACAATTGTGGACACAATACAAGTAGTTGCATNATGTCATGGAAATTTGAAAAATAACTTTTTATGGCGGATCTCAAAAATTCCTTTATTTCATGATATAAAATGAAGAGATAAGTAAAATGAATGGGGTAAACACATTATTTCATTAGAAATATTACCAAAATAAGGTTGTTTCTATGACAGTAGATCCCTACAAGCAAGATTTCATCACTAATTGATTGACAATACTGTAGCTCCGCCTACCAAGTCACGTGACAGGCATAGTACATGGCTGCAGGTATACTATGCCAAAAAAGTATATTAGACACTATTAATGCAGTTTCTTACAGGAAGCATAATAATACATTATATGCAGACTTTGTACTTTTTCTTAAAAATGCTGCGTGTTTCGAGGCAGAAAGATTAGGTTTTGCACTATGCACAGGCAAAACTCTCTCGATGCAAAAATGCAGAAAGAGGGAAAATTCAAGCATGAAGGATTCAGAAACAAGACCATGCAACACGAATGGAAGCAGCACGAAACAAAAGAAAATGAAGAACAATACAAACTGAAAGTAATAGAAGTGTTAACCCCCACAAATCCTGGAGGTATATCAGATACTCCAGAAGGGTTAGCATGACCTGTTCCGTGCGATGCATCCGTCACAAAACCGGCTTAATTAAGTAGGCGAAATATCTATTCTGCGGCTGATTGGAAAATGTCGTTATCTAACTATTAGAACCAATTAAAATTCATGCTATATATTACTTCTCAAAGCCTCATTTAGCGATAAGATAAAAGTTTTATCTGTCAGCAGATAATTACACACATGGAAAAATATGTATTGCAAATATGATCGACAAAACAAAACCGAAATAACAATATCATAAACAGTGAGGGTGTCGTAAGATGTTCCAAAAAGAAAGTATGATCTGCTTCAACGGTGAATGAAAGGATATGGAGTAAATGCACATGATACAAAGTCACTACAAATACATGGTAAAAACAAACAAAGGAACAACGCTTTTATTGTTGTTCTTCATCTTGAAGTCACCACTAGGCCTTCAACAATGAGCTTTGCTCATACCAAATAGTAAGTTCAAGACGGCCCCTAGCACCAGTTTGAGCGGAATTCTTTGCTTATTGTCGAGCTACGCAACACCCATGTCTTCATTGGTCATGGGTGCGGGATTGTCAACAAACATTAATTAAACTGGCAAAGTGCTCTTACAATCACTGTCATCCTTTGTCCGACAAAAGCACTAGTGTCTTTAGCTAGTGGGCGATTACAACATATAGACAAACACAGGGCACTCATCAAGTCGAATGTAAGAAAACTTGGCGTTATAAAATAGTGAGATGTGGGCACTTAAAACAGGTGGTCAGAATTACTTTTAAAAATTACAAAAATAAATGCCAAAATTTGAAAGTATGAATAGTATATCCATATGAGAAATTCTCTCACGCACAAGTACACTAGAACTGAAATATATAGAGAGCATACATCTCTCGCACGAAGAATCTTTTTACGGACTCCACACTGCAGGAGAGACAAACTCCATTCGTAAATGGTGAATGAAAGGATATGGAGTAAATGCACATGATAGAAAGTCTCTACAAATACACGATAAAAACAAGCAAAGGAACAACGCTTTTATTGTTGTTCTTCATCTTGAAGTCACCATGAGGCTTTCAACATTGAGCTTTGCTCATACCAAATAGTAAGTTCAAGACGGCCCCTAGCACCGGTTTGAGAGGAATTCTTTGCTAATTGTCGAGCAACGCTACACCCATGTCTTCATTGGTCATAGGTGCGGGATTGTCAACAAACATTAATTAAACTGGCAAAGTGCTCTTACAATAACAATCCTTTGCCCGACAAAAGCCCTAGTGTCTTAAGCTAGTGGACGATTACAAGCATGATACTGGTAACACTGCAAATTTAAAAGTCCAGTATTATGTCGTAGTTATAAATGTATGTTAGTAATACATTTCTGATTTACTTCTGATTCGTAGTTGGTGTATGTTAGTTTGGTTATAAATTTCTGATTTACTTCTGATTCGTAGTTGATGTATGTTAGTTAGGTTATAAATTTCTGATTTACTTCTGATTCGTAGTTGGTGTATGTTAGTTTGGTTATAAACTTCGGATTTACTTCTGATTCGTAGTTGATGTATGTTAGTTTGGTTATAAACTTCGGATTTACGAAAATATTTCTACCCTCATCTGCCAAATAGAAACATTATTACGATCTGTCATACCAACCGATTTGACAACCGTACAACTTCGGTAGAGACAATTGCAGCAGTTGTTATTGAACATTACCTATGTGTATGTGTTTTTTTTTCTTTTTTGATACGGCAATTCGCTTCGCTGTCTTTACATAATCGGTGAACAATATATATGTACAGACACGACAAGGTGATGCAAACGTCATATGCCGAAGATGTGAGAATATTACTGCTAAAAGGGTCATCCTCAAAAATTGTCGATATTTGTGTTTTTCGGTTGTATGCGTGATATAGGGTATTTTTTTCATTTTTTAAAATTTTCAGGATGTATATTGGTAATGTTTGGAGTGATTTGTAATATAAAAATAATCGCTTTATGTCTAATTCTTTGTTTAATTTGACTTCAAGTGTGGCAATTTTGGTAAAAACTCTTTGTGATTTCGCCGTGATAGCAAAGATATGTCAAGATATCTTTAAAAAAAATGAAAATTCAAATTCAAAATTTTAATATTTATTTTCTATCAAATAACTTCTTTGAAAATAACACATAAACGATACCAAACACGTACATATTCTATAAAAAAAAATACAGGAAAACATGTGTGATTTTCGCCGTGTCCCTTGTGTTACTGTAACCGTGTAATTCAACCAGGAAGTAAGGGTTATCTCTCTTACTGATTAACGAAGTACTACTTCATCTTTGAAGTATTTGTTATTCCATTAGGCACTTTGATGCTATTCAAGCCTAAAAATCTACCTCTTAAGTATGCAGAGTAACACCGTAATTTTTATTTCTGTCCCTGTTGTTACTGCATTTTCTATTATTCTTCATATTTAATTAGCACCAGCTTGTGACCAGTATTTGTATTTAGTAATTTACTTTGCAGAACAAGCTGATTCGTTGTAAAAGGGAACATACAATGTGAATAAAATTGGATTTAGTAATGAATATGTCCCTTGTTTTACTGTCCCTTGTGTTACGTAACACAAGGGACCAAATTCGTAAAATGAGGGACGACAAGTTGATTCTAAGCAACCATGTTTGAGAGGAAGACAAAAACAAATGCAATCACCCCGTGCACAATACTTTTCTAGTTTATCTTATTCGAAACATAGGTCCTTAATCATAATAGTAATGGTTTTTGAAACATTATACAGACAGTAACACAAGGGACAATTTAAAAAAGTAACACAAGGGACATTTAACGTAACACAAGGGACATACATGATTGCTAACTCAACGATGCAACTTCGATATTACCATTGAATACAAATCAAATTCAAAAGTAAATAGAGCAATGAATCAGTAATTTTATACTTCTTAATTCCATAGTTTTACAAAACTAAAAGATCTATTAGAATGCACAAAAATCTGATAACAAAAGTAGCCGAAACATTAATATGCAAAAACAAATCATATTGACGTGCTAAAATTTATTTGGGTTAGCTTTTTTATGTTTCTTAGAAAGAAGGGAGTAATAAATGACTACTAATATGTTTTCAGAAGTAAAAAAAATCAACGTGAAAACTTTCGAAAAACTTTTAATTGATAATGTTGTAGACATCAAATGTCACCTGTGTTACCAAATGTCCCTATTGTTACCTGCTTGTGCGATTGCAGGGTGCCTGGATGTAAATTTTCCCTTCAAGCAGATGAAGTAATTGACCTCTACTTTACCATTAAGTAATTAAGATAAGAACGCTTAACCATTTTATAAGAAGAAAACAATTTTTATATGTGCTCGATACAAGTGTTCCTGGTGTTACTAAATGTTCCCTTGTGTTACTGAAGTTCAAAATTTGTATTATTTTCATGTTTTAAGTTAAAATTTTGATTCTCTTTGAAAGATAATGTTGGTTGCATCGTTCCATCAAACTGAAATGATTTAATTGTAAACATATAGAGACAGTATTTCATTTTTGATGGTAGAAAGTCACTAGTGTTACCAATTATGTCCCTAGTGTTACACAATTGTCCCTGGTGTTACTGACCAGTTTTGGACAAACCAGAAATTTGTAGCTCAACTCTAGTGGTAGCGTATGTTTGAGATAATGATATAAAAAAATAACGTATTTTTTTAATTTAAAATAATTAGTAAATAAAATGTAAAAGTTTGAAAGGTCTAATCCCGTTCATGTACGCAAGAGACTTGCAATTAAAACCAGAGGCTCCCAGGAGCCTGTATCGCTCACCTGGCTTTCGGCTGCCACAATCAAGGTAACATTGTAAGCTATACAGTTGATCTTCAGTTTCTACAACGTTCGTAGCTCGAACACCTCCAATATCTTGAACTGTTTTTAAAGTCTGATCATGTTTTACTAAATTTCTTTTTTGGGCTGTTTTGACAAAAAAAGTTCTTGCTATGGACCACTTTCGACACCAGTTTTGAAGTTAAGACGTCATTTTGTAAATGGCAGTCAACAAACAATTTTCAACATCGGTTTTGAATTCGCAACATCAATATCTATTTGGAAATTAAATTTCATCAGGCATAGTGGAATTTTCCCGCCTTTTTTGGCGGTCATTTTAAAAATGGCGGTCGATGAACAATTTTTAACATCAGTTTTGAAGTTGCGACATCAAGACCTATTTG
>MJUU01034612.1:6628-19855 GCA_002080025.1 Modiolus philippinarum
TCCTTTCTCGCGATACTAAATTTATACATCTTTTGTTAAAAAAAGACCTGAAAAGTGGGAGATATTATATGTCGGTGCCTATTTCAATTGTCGCGAAACAACATTAAATGTATTTTTCTAAATATTACATGTACCTTATAACTTTGAAATATTTTGCATTTTAGCTTTTATCCTTTCTCGCGATAATAAATTTAAACATCTTTTGTTAAAAATGACCTCAAAAGTGGGAGATATTATATGTCGGTGCTTATTTCAATTGTCGCGACACAACATTTATATGTATTTTTTCCAAAATAAGACTGAAATATTTTGCATTTTAGCTTTTTGTCTTTCTAGCGATACCAAATTGTTGCATCTTTTGTCAAAAATTAATCCAAAAGTGGGAGATATTATATGTTGGTTCTTATTTCACTTGTCGCGACACAACATTTATATGTATTTTTTCCAATATTACCTTACAAGATTGAAATATTTTGCATTTTAGGTGTTTTCCTTTCTCGTGATACTAAATTTATACATCTTTGGTAAAAAAAGACCTGAAAAGTGGGGGATATTATATGTCGGTGCTTATTTCAATTGTCGCGACACAACATTAAATGTAATGTACCTTATAAATTTGAAATATTTTGCATTTTAGCTTTTATCCTTTCTCGCGATACTAAATTTAAACATTTTTTGTTAAAAATGACCTCAAAAGTGGGAGATTTTATATGTCGGTGCTTATTTCAATTGTCGCGACACAACATTTAGATATATTTTTTCCAATATTACCTTAAAAGATTGAAATATTTTGCATTTCAGCTGTTTTCCTATCTCGCAATACCAAATTTATGCATCTTTTATCAAAAATGAATCCAAAAGTGGGAGATATTATATGTTGGTACTTATTTCAATTGTCGCGACACAAGATTTATATATATATGTTTTTCCCAAATTACCTTCTACAAAACTTTTTAAAATAGAACTGATATAAAACTTTATTGATATGATGTGATAAAGTAAAATATTTTTAAAAAATGAGTTATTTTATTTATTTGAAAAGATTTAGTATAAACTGCATAATGAAAACCTGACTTTTCAAATATTATATATACTGATGTAAAGATTTACAAAAAGTTATATCGCAACATGTAAAACTTCTTCGAAATGGTATGATAAAGTAAAATATTTAAAAAAGTGAATTATTTTGGTCATTTGTAAAGATTTAGTAAAGATTTACAAAAAGCTATATCACAACTGGGACTAATTTAACATATATATATTAGTCCCAGATCACAACATATAAAACCAAATACTTCAAAAGGATATAGTAAAATAAAATATTTTCAAAACTGAGTTATTTTGGTCATTTGTAAAGATTTAGTATAAATCACATAATGAAAATCTGACTTTTTGTCATTTATAAAGATTGGGTTAATGGTTATACGCGGGATTAAGCGCGGCTTGCCTTTTCAAGCGAGTAGGAAACGGGATTGAGGGGAAAATCGTTAAAAAACAGATCTGAGACTGAAATACGCGTTTTGATAATTCACCACGACTGCCGTTTTCATTTTTGTACCGGGGAAATATTATCTGACATGTTTTATAATTTCTATATAACTTCATTGGTATTTTTTTCGCATTTGCTTATCAAAAAGAACGCTATGTGGACACGTGTACGTGGAAATAAATTTTTATAACCTTAACTATCTCTTATAGAAAATGTGATCTAGCTAAATAGCTATAAGATAACCTAGTCCTAAATAGTGATCCTCGCGACAGCTTTCAAGTGCACTTGAAGTTCACTAGTGAACGCGAAAATACCTGTCATGGAATAGCTACCTATTCCAAAAAAGTGCACTTCGCGACAGCTAAGAGAACGCGAAGTGCACTTGAAAAGTGAACTTCAATTTCACTTTAAGTGCACTTTTTGGAACGTTGCGCCTGCACCCATCTGTAAGTGTAATCCTTACCCCAATTTAACTACGTATGTGTAACCGTAACCTCCATGTAAATATACGTAACTTTAACCCTAACGCTAATGTAACTATGTGTAACTCTAATGCTAATGTAACTATGTGTAACTCTAACCATAATATAAGTGTTTGTAACCCTTACCTTCATGTAACTATGTGTAATCCTATCCTTAATGTAACAATGTTTAACCCTAACCCTAATGTAACTTTGTGTAACCCTAACCCTAATATAACTTTGTTTAACCTTTACACTAATGTAACTATATGTAACCCTAACCCTAATGTATATAATTGCAACCCTAAGCCTTATATGGCGAACGATAACTTTAACCCTAATGCATATAATTGTGTCCATAAGCCTTATGTAACTAACAAAACTCTAACCCTTATATAACTACGTGTAACCCTAACCGTAATGTATATAATTGTAACCCTAGGCCTTGTGTAACTACCTTTAATATTAAGCCTAATGTAACTTATGGTAACCTTAACACTACCGTAATTAAGTATAGCCCTAACCCTAATGTAACTATGTGTAACCCTAACCCTTATGTAACTAACTATAAACATAACCCTAATGTAACTATTGATAACCTTAACCCTAATGTAACTAACTATAACCCTTACTTAAACGTTACTCTGTGTAACCCTAGCCCTGATTTAACGAAGTGTAACCCTAACCCTAATGCACCTAATTGTAACCCTAACCCTTATGTAACTAAATATAACCCTAAAACTAATGTAACTATGTGTAACCCTATCCCTTATGAATATGATTGTAACCCTAACCTGTGTAAGCCTAATCCTAATATAACACTAACCCTATTGTAAGAATGTGTAACCCTAACTCTAATGTAACTAAATGTATTCCTAACCCTAATTTAACTAAGTGTAACCGTAAGCTCCATGTATACATAACGTAACTCTAACCTAATGTATCTATGTTTTAACCAAGCCCTCATATAACTGTGTAAATATTACCCTAATGTAACTATGTGTAACCCTAAACCTAATGTAAGAATGTTTAGCTCTAACCCTAATGAACTTATTTGTAACCCTAACTTTTATGTAACTATGTGGAACCCTTACCCTAATGTATATAATTGTAACAATAAGCTTCATGTTACTAATAATAATCGCAACCCTAATGTACAACAATAACCCTAACCTTTATATGATTATGTGGAACCTTAACCCTAATGTCAATAATCGTAACTCTAAGCCTGATGTAAGTAACAAAAAACCTAACCCTTATGTAACTATGTGTAACCATAACCGTAATGCAGGTAATTGTAACCTCAAGCCGTATGCATCTAACAATAACACTAACACTAATGTATTTAACTGTAACACTAAGCCTTATGTAACTAACAATGACCCTAACCTTAATCTATATAATTGTATCCCTACGCCTTATGTAACTAACAATAACCCTAACCCTAATGTATATAATTGTAACCCTAGGCCTTATGTAACTCACAATAACCCTAACCCTTATGTAATTATGTCAAACCTCAACCCTTAAAAAATATAATTGTAGTCCTAATGTAACAATGTGTAACCCTAACCCTTATGTACAATGCGTAACCCTTAACCAAAACCAAACTGAGTTTAACCCTAATCCTTATGTAACTACTTATAACCCTAACCCTAATGTAACTATATGCAACCCTATCCCTTATGCATAAAATTGTAACCCTAACCTTTTTCTAACAAGCTATAGTTCTGAACCTAATGTAACTATGTGTAACAATAACTCTAATGTAACTATGTTGAAGCATAACCGTTATGTTACGAACTATAATCCTAACCCTTATGTAAGTGACTATAATCCTAGCCACTATGTAACTATGAGTAATCCTTAACCTGATGCAACTATGCGTAAGCCAAAACCCTTATGCTTATAATTGTAACCCTTACACTAATGTAACTATGTGTAATAAAAGTAATAAATAAAAACATTAACCCTAACGTAACTATGTGCAGCTCTAACCGTAATGTATATTACAGTAACCAAAGCCTTATACTATTAATTACAATGACCCTAACCCTAATGTATATAATTGTAACTCTAAGCCTCATGTAACTAACAATAACCCTAACCCTAATGTATATAATTGTAACCCTAAGCCTTAAATCAGTAACAACAACCCCAACCCTAATCCATATTATTATCTCCATAAGCCTTATGTAACTAACAAAACCCTAACCCTTATATTACTATGTGTAACATTAACCGTAATTTATATAATTGTAAAGCTTGGCCTTATACAACTTACTATTATCCTAAGCCTAGTATAATTAAGTGTAACCCTAACCCTTCTGTAGCTAACTACAATCCTATCCCTAATGTTACTATGTGTAACTCTAACCTCTTTGTAACTAACTATAGCCTTTACCCTAGTTTAACTATTTGTAATCTTAACCCTTATGTAACTAACTATAACCCTTACTCTAATGTTACTCTGTGCAACCCTAGCCCTAATGTAACTATATGCAACCCTAACCCTAATGTAACTACTTGTAACCCTTACCCTTATGTAACTTACTATAACCTTTACCCTAGTTTAACTATTTGTAATCTTAACCCTTATGTAACTAACTATAACCCTTACCTTAATGTTACTCTGTGCAACCCTAGCCCTAATGTAACTATATGCAACCCTAACCCTAATATAACTACTTGTTACCCTAAACCTTATATAACTAGCTATAACCCTAAAACTAATGTAACTATGTGTAACCCTATCCCTCATATATATTATTGTAACCCTAACCCTAATGTAACTAACTATAACCCTAGCCCTAATGAAACTATATGTAACCCTATCCCTTATGTATATAATTGTAACCCTATACCTAATGTTACTATGTGTAAGCCTTGCCCTAATATAACACCAAACCTAATGTTAACCCTAATGCAACTATGTGTAAGCGTAACCTCAATGTAAACATACGTAACATAACCCTCATGTAACTATTTGGAACCCTACCCCAAATGTAACTATGTTTAACCCTCACCCTAATATAACTATGTGTAACCGTAACCTTGATGTAACTATATGTAACCACTGCCCTTATATAGCTTTGTGTAACCCTAACCCTAATATAAGTATGTGTAGCCCTAAAGCTATAGTAACTATGTTTAAAACTAACCCTAATTTACTTAGGTGGAACTTAAACCCTAATGTAACTATTTGTAGCCCAAATATTAATGTATATAATTGTAAACCTAGGTCCTATGTTACTAGCAGTAACAGCAAACCTAATGTATAACAATAACCCTGACCCTTATGTAATTATGTGTAGCCCTAACCCTTATGTATGTAATTGTAACCCTAAGCCTTGTGTTACTAATAAAAACATTAACAATAATGTAACTATGTGTAGCTCTAACCTTAATGTATATTATAGTAACCCAAAGCCTTATACTATTAGTTACAGTGACCCTTACCCTAATGTATATAATTGTAACATTGAGCCGTATATAATTAACTACATACTTGACACTAATGTATATAATTGTAACCCTAAGCCTCATGTAACTAACAATAACCCTAACCCTAATGTATATAATTGTAACCCTAAGCCTTAAATCAGTAAAAACAACCCCAACCCTAATGCATATTATTATCTCCATAAGCCTTATGTAAATAACAAAACCCTAACCCTTATATAACTATGTGTAACATTAACCGTAATTTATGTAATTGTAAAGCTTGGCCTTATACAACTTACTATTATCCTAAGCCTAACCCTAATGTAAGTATGAGTAACCCTAACCCCTATGCAAGTAACTATAACCTGTACCCTAGTTTAACTATTTGTAATCTTAACCCTTATGTAACGAACTCTAACCGTTACCCTAATGTTACTCTGTGTAACCCTAGCCCTAATGTCACTTTATGCAACCCTAACCCTAATGTAACTACTTGTAACCCTTGCCCTTATGTAACTTAATATAACCCTAATCCTAATGTAACTATGTGTAACCCTAACCCTTATGTAACCAACTATAACCCTTACCTTAATGTAGCTATGTGTAACCCTAGCCCTAATATAAGTATGTATAACCCTAACCCTAATATAACTAATTGTTACCCTAAACCTTAGGTAACTAACTATAACCCTAAAACTAATGTAACTATGTGTAACCCTAACCCTCATGTATATCATTGTGATCCTAACCCTAATGTAACTAACTATAACCCTAACCCTAGTGTAACTAATTGTAACCCTAACCCTTATGTAAAATGTGTTACCCTATCCCTTATGTACATAATTGTAACCCTAACCCTAATGTTACTATGTGTAAGCCTTACCCTAATATAACACCAAACCTAATGTAACAATGTCTAACCCTAACTCTAATGTAACTTTGTGTAAGCGTAACATCAATGTAAACATACGTAATATAACCCTTATGTAACTATGTGGAACCCTAACCCTAATGTAACTATGTTTAACCCTTACCCTAATGTAACAATGTATAATCTAACCTTAATTTAACTATGTGGAACCGTAACCTTGATGTAACTATATGTAACCACTCCCCTTATGTAACTTTGTGTAACCCTAACTCTAATATAACTATGTGTAGCCCTAAACCTATAATAACTATATGATACCCAAATATTAATGCATATAATTGTAACCCTATGCCCTATGTTACTAGTTACAAAGCCTTGTGTTACTAATAAAACATTAACCCTAATGTAACTATGTGTAGCTCTAACCTTAATGTATATTATAGTAACCCAAAGCCTTATACTATTAATTACAATGACCCTTACCCTAATTTATATAATTGTAACATTGAGCCGTATATAATTAACTACATACTTGACACTAATGTATATAATTGTAACCCTAAGCCTCATGTAACTAACAATAACCCTAACCCTAATGTATATAATTGTAACCCTAAGCCTTAAATCAGTAAAAAAAAACCCAACCCTAATGCATATTATTATCTCCATAAGCCTTATGTAAGTAACAAAACCCTAACCTTTATATAACTATGTGTAACATTGACCGTAATGTATATAATTGTAACCCTAACCCTTCTGTAACTAACTACAACCCTAACCCTAATGTAACTATGTGTAACCCTAACCCCTATGTAACTAACTAAAACCTTTACCCTAGTTTGACTATTTGTAATCTTAACCCTTATGTAGCTATCTATAACCCTAACCTTAATGTTACTCTGTGTAACCCTAGCCCTAATGTAACTATATGCAACCCTAACAGTAATGTAACTACTTGTAACCCTTACCCTTATATAACTTACTATAACCCTAATCCTAATGTAACTATGTGTAACCCTAACCCTTATGTAACTAACTATAACCCTTACCTTAATGTAACGATATGTAATCCTAGCCCTAATGTAACTATGTGTAACCCGAACCCTAATATAACTAATTGTTATCCTAAACCTTACGTAACTAACTATACCCCTAAAACTAATGTAACTATGTGTAACCCTATCCCTCATGTATATCATTGTGAGAATAACCCTAATGTCACTAACTATAACCCTAACCCTAGTGTAACTAATTGTAACCCTAACCCTTATGTAAAATGTGTAACCCTATACCTTATATATATAATTGTAACCCTAACCCTAATGTAACTATGTGTAAGCCTTACCCTAATATAACACCAAACGTAATGTAACAATGTGTAACCCTAACTCTAATGTAACTTTGTGTAAGCGTAACCTCAATGTAAACATACGTAACATAACCCTTATGTAACTATGTGGAACCCTAACCCTAATGTAACTATGTTTAACCCTTATCCTAATGTAACAATGTATAACCCTAACCCTAATATAACTATGTGTAACCGTAACCTTGATGTAACTATTATGTGTAGCCCTAACTCTAATGTATATAATTGTAACTTAAAGCCTTGTGTTACTAATAAAAACATTAACCCTAATGTAACTAAGTGTACCTCTAACCTTAATGTATATTACAGTAACCCAAAGCCTTATACTATTGATTACAATGACCCTTACCCTAATGAATATAATTGTAACATTAACCCGTATATAATTAAGTACATACCTGACACTAATGTATATAATTGTAACCCTAAGCCTCATGTAACTAACAATAACCCTAACCCTAATGAATATAATTCTAACCCTAAGCCTTAAATCAGTAACAACAACCCCAACCCTAATGCATATTATTATCTCCATAAGCCTTATGTAAGTAACAAAACTCTAACCTTTATATAACTATGTGTAACATTAACCGTAATGTATATAATTGTAAATTTTGGCCTTATACAACTTACTATTATCCTAAGCCTAATATAATTAAATGTAACCCTTACCCTTCTGTAGCTAACTACAACCATAACCCTAATGTAACTATGTGTAACCCTAACCCCTATGAAACTAACTATAACCTTTACCCTAGTTTAACTATTTGTAATCTTAACCCTTATGTAACTATCTATAACCCTTACCCTAATGTTACTCTGTGTAACCCTAGCCCTAATGTAACTATATGCAACCCTAACAGTAATGTAACTACTTGTAACCCTTACCCTTATGTAATTTACTATAACCCTAATCGTTATGTAATTATGTGTAACCTTAACCCTTATATAACCAACTATAACCAATACCTTAATGTTACTATGTGTAACCCTAACCCTAATGTAACTATGTGTAACCCGAACCCTAATATAACTTATTGTCACCCTTAACCTTATCTTACTAACTATAACCCTAAACTAATGCAACTCTGTGTAACCCTATCCCTTATGTATATCATTGTTAGCCTAACCCTAATGTAACTAACTATAACCCTAACCCTAATGAAACTATAAGTAACCCTATCCTTTATGTATATAATTATAGCCCTAACCCTAATGTAACTATGTGTAAGCCTTACCTTAATATAACACCAAACTTAATGTAACAAAGTGTAACCCTAACTCTAATATAACTATGTGTAATGCTAACCCTAATGTAACTATGTGTAAGCGTAGCCTCCATGTAAAAATATGTAACATAACCCTTATGTAACTATGTGGAACCCTAACCCTATCGTCTAAAATTGTAACCCTAAGCCTGATGTAACTAACAAAAACCCAAACCCTTATGTAAATATGTGTAACCATAGCCCTAACCCTTTTCTTACAAGCTATAGTCCTGAACGTAATGTAACTATGTGTATCCCTAACCCTAAGGTAGTTATATGGAAGCCTAACCGTTATGTAGCTAACTATAACCCTAACCCTTATGTAAGTGACTATAATCATAGTCCCTATGTAAATATGAGAAATCCTATCGCTGATGCACCTATGCGTAACCCAAAACCTTTATGTATATAATTTTAACCCGAACCCGTATGTAACTATGTGGAAGCCTAACCCTAATATAAGCATCTGTAACCCTATTCCTAATGTAACTTTGTGTAACTCTAATCCAAATATAACTGTTTGTTACACGTACCGTCATGTAACTATGTGTAACCCCAACCCTAATATAACTATGTGTAACCGTTACCTTGATGTAACTATGTGTAACCCTAACCCTGATGTAACTATGTGTAACCCTAACCCTAATATAACTATGTGCAACCGTTACCTTGATGTAACTATATTTAACCCTTACCCTGATGTAACTATGTGTAACCCTAACCCTAATATAACTATGGTAGCCCTAAACCTAATGTAACTACGTGTAATCTTAACCTTATGTAACTAAGTGTAACCCTTATATTAATGTACATAATTGTAACTTTAAGCCTTATGTTACAGTACCAGGAATATTCAACCTGGCAATTTGACTGCAAAAGGATCACTAAGGGATCACAAAAGGATCACAGAAAATGTTATGATCATTGATTGCAATCCAGGAATGCGATCAATGACCGCATGATCACAAGGTTTGCGATCATTGATCGCCAGTGTTGTGATCCTTGATCGCAGGTGTTGTGATCATTGATTGCAAGGATTGTCATCATTGATCGCAAGGATTGTTATCAATGATCGCAGGAGATACAATTAAAGGATCACAAGCGTTGCCATTAAGGGTCACAGCCGTTGCGATCGAGGATCACAAACCTTGCGATCAAGGATCACAATCCTTGCGATCAAGGATCACAAAGATTACTAGAGTTGTACTATCAATGATTGTTTATTAAAAATAGAATTTTTTATAAACAAAATGAAAAATGTAATACCGTCTTAACTTATATTCATTATATATGAAAACTAATCGTTTATTTTACGTGTATTGATCATTTCAGTAAAACGTTTTGTTGAACAAAAATCGAGAATTGTTCTTTTTTTTTCGTTGCTTTTATTAATTCATTATTTTTTTCATTTTTGTTTACTTTTTCATATTATTTATTTACTAATTTATTTATTTATTATTGCTATTTTTTTACTATTTTTATTTCTAGATATGAAGCCTTTTACATCTTAATGTTATTTTCCGATTAAAAAATTCTTTGTATATACTGTACACATGCCCAGAATAATTTATAATGGAAATATTTTACATTCAGTATATATTATGTACTTTACAGTGCCGGGTTACTGATTTTTTTTTAATAAGTTTATCTATCATTTATATGCCATTTACTCCTGTTTTGCGAGAAGTTTATTTGCCAGTGTACAATGATTACCTGCAGAAGGTGATTGTATATTGTAACCCCGGGATTGTAACACAGTCGTAAAACATTCTGTCTGTGTATATTTCACTGTTGTCTCAATATACACACGTGTCAGACTCTCTCAAGCGCAGAGCTGTCGGCTTACTTACATTACACAAAAAAGTCTTGCACAATAACAGACTGGTAACAGCTTTGGGGGATCAAACGAGCATTAGAAATAAATTTAAAAGAATTCTCAACTTGACATTTTTGTCCGGGTACTTTGACAAATGTATAAAATCAAATTAATATTTCATCTCTAGTAACTATACGGAATAAAGAGGATATGAAAAAACTATGCAAGGAACAAACAGACTTACTTTCTTGGATCTTCTACTGTCTATTGAAGCTAAAACTTAATATACACGTAACTAGTCCCCGATTGAATTTGTGTATTCGGGTTAATAAATTGACTTTTTGACCCCATTTCTGTAAAAATCATGTTACTTGACAACGTGTCAGTCTTATCAGAAGCAGAGACATATAAATTGTATATGTCTCTGTCAGAAGTAACGGGAACTTGTGTAGGCTATTCCAAGTGCTTGGTGATACACTAACATAGGATTTCCGGCTTAAATATTCAACGGTAGTTCAGAATGTTTGTAGCGAAATAAAAACACTGTTACACTTCCCATATATAAGTTTGAAAATGGATGGTTAAGAAATGCTTAGTATAAGAGAAAATGATATACCACTACATATCTTGTAATATCCATGGATGTGGGATATCAAGCTTAAAGTCGAGACACGAGCGCAAAGGTTGATATTTATTTGAAACTGCAGTTAAGAAACAGGCATTTATTTTCTGTGGAATACATATATGAATAAATTTTACATTGCGCTTGTTTAATACATAGTAGTTTTGTTTTACTTTTCAAAAAACACTCTTTTAGACTATTATACAAACAAAACACTGTTTTCGTGATTATAATACCTTTTGCATTCTCAAAGGTGTAAATATCTAAAAGTCACGTGCGTGTGGTAGGTTAATTTACGATTATCTGTAATACATGCACAGGCGTGTGCCACACCTTGCACAGGTAAAGTAAAGTTTTGGTGGCAATAAACAAACCACAATAAACATCGGTTACCAGGTGACCAAGGATTTATGGATGTACTGTACAANATTTCAGTGATGATAAAAACTGCCGTTGTTTTATAAAACGGTCACATCTAATCTTTCAAAAGGGCTTCTCTAAATAAGAGTTCTCGTGTGTTTGAATGCAGATATGTATACCACTGACTAGTAAAATGAGCTTGCAGGACTTGATCACGAGTCTCTAATATAGGACTTTCGAGATGAGAGTTTTCCAGGAAAGATTTTTAAAAAGTAAACAAGAGATCTTCCAGAAGCTATCAATTATTGTATGCGCATATTTATCATTGATTATGATTGATCGGTTGTTCAATACTTTTAGCGATGTATGTAAACTTTTTTATGTCAATTAAAACCTACGTGACGCATATTTCGGAACTCTCCGAATTAATTTACATTTTGTTTGTATTATTATTGTCATTATTTTATCATGTCTCTGATTTTGCTTACCAGGTAAGAACATTAAAAATAATTACTCAACAAATGCTATGTCACAGTTGAATAGATGATCAAAGTATGCATTTACCATGATTTCAGTCGTAAATCATGCCCAGTGCTGTTGAAAATATTAACATGTTTATTGTCAGATCATAGAGAAATCTATACATCATTCATGTATACTTTGTTTCAGTTTGCTTTCATAGTTTCAGACGAGATTATCTTCATACTTTCTGTGCTTAAAATTGCTACAGTACTATCAATATGTTCTATGCTTCAAATTGCGTCTACTATCAAAGGTAATGATCAAAATATTTTTGACATAGAGTCTTATGCTTGGCGTTGACGGAAAGACTTCAATGTGAGGTTTGATTCAGTTTGCATCTAAACAGTTTCAGAGGTTATGATCAAACTGTTTTAGATAGAATACACTAGAATAATCGAGTCCAGACTGCTTATACATTTGATTGATTGATTGATTGATTAGTTAGAGTTTAACGTTCAGTGAGGAATATTTCAGTTATATCAGGACGAGAACAAGTTAATCAAATAAAAAAATTGTAAGTAAAAGAAGACAGAAATAGAGGTGGAAGGGACAACCGGGCAACGAGTTTTGATAGCCACTGGAAAATGGGAGTATGGGTAGGGGCAGGAAATTTAGCCTTCTATACGAGACCAAGTGACTCTGCTCTTTTTAGAAAAATATAGAAGGGGTCTTTATACTTCATGGAGAATGGCATCCCTCTACATAGTTCGGCTATTATGGTTCGCTTTCCGTATTATGCCCTGACTATCCCGCATAGACAGGGTATTTCCCTATCCACCAGCTGGCCATTGGGACGCACTCGGCAGCTCTGTAGCCTGAGCCCCTGAAAACCGATTCAGGTGCGGGCTTATACATTTAATCTCCGAAAATGGAAAAAAATGTCAAGTAAACAAGGTGTGTCTCTCCTTTCATTCGCCCCTCTCCTTTCTTCTGCCCATTTTCTCACGGTATCCCTTTCATTTTCTTTCCTCCCTTCCCACTTCTTTTTCCCGCCCTCTCTTATTT
>MJUU01034615.1:5675-18031 GCA_002080025.1 Modiolus philippinarum
GAACTGTATTCATTTATCATGCATAGAAACCTCTAGTCCACCAAGAGGACGAAACAGGCTAAGAAACACTTATTCAAATGATCCTAATAAATATAATTAAACTTTTGTAAGAGACGGAATGATAAACAGTTAATTAAGTGAAACGGATATATATATATATATATATATATATCCTTTCTATTCCTTTCATATAATTTGTCCATCACACAAACGGAACATGTCAAATATCTCTAAGAAACCTCTTGTTTCACATTATTGTGACTGAGGGTTGCATTGTTATTTTGTTAAATTCTGCATACCATTGTATTTCAAAGGTTGTTCAGAATAAACTTCTTAGAATTTTAAGAAAACAATTAACTAAAATTAAACACACATACTCTTTCTTTTCCCTTTCTTGACTAGTAAATGAATTAATTTTGTTAAAAATGTATACATTATGTCTTACAAGGTATACATTAAATCTTAGTTGAACTATTGTACATTTCAACAATTTAAGTCAGATCTATTAAGATCAAATGACTTAATACCAAAAAATTTATTATAACCTGCGAGGATTTACTGCAAACAGCCTTTTTATTGTTTTTAATAATACTAAATATTTTGAATTAGGAGAACGAAGGCATAATTCTTGGAAAAGTTTGAAAATGAAGTACAATTCATTATTGTTTCATCAGACTGACTTCCGATGCATCGTCTCCCTTTTTAGATCTTTTTACCTTAACCTCTTAAAATCAACAAGATTCGTCATGCTATAGAAACTGGTAGATACTATAAGATACCCAGAGAGGAAAGACTATGTAAAACATGTAAAGTTTGGACAATGAGGAACATTTCTTCTTTAATTGTGCAATTAATCAATCTTGTAGAAACAGCTTTTAGAATATTATACTTAATCCGTCAACCTCTGAACAAATTTAAACAGTCGTTTCTTTTTTTGCAACAGTCATTAGAACCGAGGAGAGGAGACAAATAACTGTTTTATATTGTAAACATTGATTATTTTATGTTATGTTCTTATGTGATGTACTACAACCCGAATGGGTTAAAAGTATTTGAATAAAAGCTATTGTGTAAGGGAAATTAAACGATGCTTTTTCGCAACCATGTATTATGTATCTTATGCCGCAACAATCGCTATATGCCAGACATATGGAAAACACACAACTAGCTTGGTCGTTTTGCGAAAACATTGTTTAACATCACCAAAATAAATACAAAATTATAGTTTTGTTTGATTTCAATATTTTCGTAGAGTAAATGAGCATTTGAATTATACAATTTAATATTGTTTTGTGATGATCTGTTGACTATTTCTTTTTTATTTGTTCTGATTTGACCGCCCTATGTCCACCTATGGACGAAGTGGAATAAGTCAAGAAATTTAAGATTCCTTTAGGAGTCATCAAAAAGAATGCAAACAAAATGAAAATAAGATCATGTTTGAAATTTTATTCCTAAAGGGTGGACATTAAGGTAAGATTTTTGGCGATTTGTATACAAATTTTGGTTGAAATCGAAAGATGTCCTTTCTTATATATCATACTGTAAAATTTTAGTTTTGTCTTCGTCAATGATGTTTGTGTTACTGATTTGTCCGTGTGATTGTTTTAATACTAAAGAGATTTACAATTTTTTTTTCAAAGTTTCACCATGGTACTGTTTGGGGGTTAGAGAAGTAACATGTACCATGCATTTCATTGTTTTTTGTCTAAGGGTTAGAAAATGACATCAACCAATCCGCAACCAAACAGACCTTTCAAAACACTATATCACTCACTGATAGTGTGACGGGTATCGCTAGCGGGACAGGACATGCTTACCCTTCCGGAGCACCTGATGTCACTCCCGGTTTTCATGGGAGTTCACAGTATGAGTGCCTTAGTTCTTGTTCTTAATGTTATCTTTTTATTTCCGTGCATTGTAGATGCCTTACGTCCTTGTTTTTCTCTGTTGCCGTTTTTGCAATGTCTTCGGATTTTTGTGGTCATCGCTTCCCTTATTCCTTCAGTATTCTACTGCTGTTGTTTCTAGGATCCACTTTGAAAGACATACACTGTACCAAATTGTGCAGCAGTCACTAAATGACAGACTTATGTCTATTCTTTGCAGGTCGAATTGGAATATTTTGAAAAAATAAAAAAAAATATATACCAAGCTGCTATTAACTATTTCCTCAGATAAGAAAAACTGTTATTGTTGTCTCTCAGGTTGCACTTTTTCCAGATCATTCATACTTCTAAAGACTTAAAATAACTTTGAAGTTACACAAATCTTATGGTTCTTTAATTATTTCAATCATATAGAATTCATCCGTGCAGTAACAAAAAACGCAAAAAAAAACCAAAATTTTAACAGAGATCACTTTTTAGCACAGATGACTGTTCTGAATAGAGGAAAGCAAGCTCAGATCAATCCCACTTTACTAATTACTTTAATTCTGAAGAAATTATAAACAGCACCAAACGAAATCTGAAGCCAAATATCATAGCAAAAAATGTTAATGTATAACTGCATCGCTCTAGATCATCTGTTCATTTCGGTCACTGTTTATCATGCCAAGAAATGCATATTTGTACTCCTACGGGTTGAAAGCATATATACAAACATATGAAATAAAATATACAAAATTATACGACTCTATATGTATTTTTAACATTTTTTTTATATTGTTGATGGTGAACCATGCAATCATTTGTCCACTTTTCTCAGTATAAGTAACTTTTTTATAAATGGAGCAACATATTGCAAGTGATCCGATGAAGATAATATCTCAACAATATTTGTATTGTTATTATAATTGTTTTCAAAAGTATTAACATTTTTTATTTTAAATTCCTGTCTAATAAGGTTATATTTTGGACATTCAAAAAAAATATAACCTTGACTGCTCCAATAATTGATGAAATATACGTGTCGGAAATCCTACTGTCAGGAAATTCAAATGACTGATTCAGGAAAGAGTCAATTTAAGTTAAATTTTAAACTACATTACATGTTTCTATTTTCAGGCCATCATAAAAAACAAGTGTTCTTATGTTCAGTTTAAGTGTTGCATTTTTTTTCCAGAAATTTAACTATATTTTTGGAAGTTACGACATAGCATTAGCGGCGAGATAAGAAATACTTCAGAACACACTTTTGTCAAATTGAATAAGATTTTGGTCTGAAGTGAATTACTTCGCTTGCAGAGAAAACTCCTGTGGGGTAGTTTTAAGAAAACAATAAACTAAAGATAAAAAGGCTAAGAAGTTCAGCTTCTTTCTTTCTCCTTTCACAAATAACAAATACCGAAGTTACCGTGAATTTAGTTTCTGCATATACGCATTTCGACAACTTATTTCTCTTCTGTGCAGATAAAATAAATCATAAAATAGATGCTAGATCCTTCAATCTCAGTTATAGAAATATGTGAGCTAATCAAAGAAAGCAAGATCTAATCTGATTTGTTAGAAAAAAAATTTCTGTCTCTTGTTTAAGGGTAAAGATGGGTGTGTCATTTAGCATCGTCCCTTGGTGCCGTTTGCAGTTATGTTACCCATACTGCTAACATGTCTGCACTTGGCACAAGGATGGCCACCCTTTCTTGAAGCCCTCTTTAGTAATTATTAACTTATTAATCTATTTATAATTCAGGCAAAGTCTGGGTGAGCCATTTAGCACTGTCCCTTGGTGCCTTTTGCGGACGAGTTACCTCTTGTTGCTACCTCGCCTGCATTAGGCACGAGGATGGCAACCTAGGCTTGCAGCCTACATTACGCTTACTCATTGTATATAATCGAAAATTTTTTTATAAGTCAATAAGGAAGACAGGAAAATATTAGACATGTTAATAATTATCATCGTAATATTAACAAATGCATATTTATCAATTTGCAGAAACCTCGCCATAGTTGCACTTGAGTGCACTAGTCATTACAATTTGTTGATTTTTACACATGAGATTGTATATATTGTCATTTTGAATTGTATTCTGTTTTACTTTGTTTGTTTGTATGTGTTTTTGTATCATGCCCCTCGTGGGCCCATTTTAATGGACAATAAAACATTCTTTTTCTTCTTCTTCTTCTATAGATATATTGATGATGTTTTTTTCCATCAATAGCGCATCTTTTTCTAGATGTATCCAAATAATGTAGTACATCTTCAATTTGACGAAAATTGTCATCTCACTACCAAAATTTACGACAAAAGAGACGATTTAAAATTATCAATTTCCATAACATGGACAGAAATATCCCAGCTTCTCCTGCTTAAGAAGTATATTTTTCACAATTGTATCGTAACGTGAAATTAAGAGGGAATTAGCAGGTAGATTTTCAAATAAGAAAATCCAAAATCTGATTAATGTTCTATTGAATAAAATAACAATTTACATAAAGCAATAAAACAAATAATGAAAGTCCGAACGAAAACACTATGTGGATATAGACTTTTACAAATTCCAAATAATTCCACCACGGTCTCCGTGTATAATTTTCCGCATGCTCTATTTTTTCAAACTGTATCGGTTTTTATCGCAAAGTTGACATGGTGTACGTCTAGCAAAACTTAAAAGTCACAATACAGTTAATAACTTATCCCTACATTTCTCACCAAGTTTCAACATAAACAAACAAAAGATTGAATAAAGAGAATTATAACCAAGCAAATGCGGACTTTGCAAACTGAAAAATGAAACAAATTAAAGCAGAATTTTATACCATGACAGTTGATTCGTTACGCTAGAGCTAGCACAAATTATACAGATTTTTTCATTAGACATACTTATCCCCGTGACCGCCTTATTGACCGCCTCAAAACATTCCATCTCATACGATAATTAAAAAGGAATAAATGAAGTTTCGGTCCGAACTCTAATTCAAGATTCTTATTTTACTTAGCACTGGGATGATCACTTCTATTAATACTCTACGACCTTTCAATAGCAATAGCTGTTACGTTGCTACCGAACACTACTGCAATGGAAGTGGAGGTTTGGCGCGCCATAAAACTGGTTTAACCCACAATTTCTTTTAAAATGCCTGTACAAAGTCAGGATCATTGCAGTCGACAATTTTCCAGTGGTTTCCACCTGGTCTTTTTGTCTCATGGACTTCGGCTCTTGACAACTCTGTTCTGTAATTTTGTTATTACTCCCAGTTTCCTTAAATCAAATCAACAATTAAAGGATATAGAGTAAATGCAAAGAAAAAAGTCTCAACAAACATATATGATAGAACCAAGCGTTAAAACATAGTTTTTATTGTTGTTTTACATCTTGTAGTTGCCTTAAGACCTTCAACAACGGACTTTATTGTCACCACAAGGTAGGTTCAAGACGGCCCCTAGCACCGGCTTGAGCGAAATTCATTGCTAGGTGACGAGCAACGCTACATCCAGGTCTTTACTGGTCAAGGATGTGGGATCGTCAACAAACATAAATTAAACTTACAATTACCGTCATCGTTGTCGGGAAAAAAACACTGGTTCTCAAGCTACTATAGTATATATAACAAGATAAAAACAAACACATTTCAGTCACCAAGTCGATTGTAAAAAAAAACTTTACGGAATAAAAAAGAGATATGGGAACTATAAACAGGTAGTCAAAATAACATTTGGAAGCCGAAGCCACAACAAAAATAAATAAAATTCCAAAATTTGGAAGTATTATAGTATATCCATATGAGAAATTATCTCAAAAACAAGTACATCATAACTGAAACGCATATAGAGCATATATATTTCCCAAGGGGAATCTTTTAGGGACTCCACACCGTAGGAAAAAACTAATCACGGAATGGCAATTAAGACAATTTGTGTTTTGAAACTCAACTTTGCTGTACAACTGGTGATTTTGTAACAAATCTAATTAACATTGTAGTGTGAATGGAAATAACTATACACGATACATTAACATTTCAACGACTAGTGTCTCTTGTATTCAGATCAACTAAGCTGTGGTGAACTGTTAACAGCAAATAGTCTTTTTAAGCCCCGCCTTTAGGCGACGGGGACATCAAGTTTTACCCTTGTCCGTCCGTCCGTATATGTACGTACGTCCGAAACTTTCGTCAAGAATTTCTCGGCTTGTGTACGTAGGAATGATTTGATATTTGGTCTGAAGCTTTAGTATGATGAGTTGTACCGTATCTCCGCTTTTCAAGTCAGTAACTCATCTACTTCCTGTTTGCTGATATCTATCTGGCGGGGCATTCGTGTCCCATGGACACGTTTTCTTTTATTTAAATGAGGTATAATGCATGTAGGTATAATAACAGACTATCGGAATTCCAATGGTTACAAACTACGAACTCTTTTAGCCTATCTGTTTCTCCACTCATATGATTCTGAATCTATCGAAGGGCTTCTTCAAAATAAAGATAAAAACTGTCCCTGTTCTTTAATTTCAGCCTCTGTTAAATAAATGATATTCTATCAATGAAACAACCCTCACTTTGGTGAATCCCTTTATCTTACCTATTCAAAAGAGATCGAAATATTAAGGATACTACAGATACTTCAACATCGGCTTCATTCATTGACCTTCATCTTGAAATTGTCAACAGAGGTACACGGCGAACTAGGCTGTATGACAAACGCGCTGACTTCAATTTTCCAATAGTCAACTTCCCTTTTCTTTGTAGCAACATTCCTAAAGCGCCAACATATGGAGTTTATATCTCTCAGCTAATTCGCTACTCAAGGGGCTGTGGTCAATGCAGTGGCTGCATTGATAGATCTCGGTTGCTTACAAATAGGCTACTTAAGCAAGGGTATGTTGCACATAACTGAAATTAATCACTATAGAAATTTTCCGGTCGACATCACGATATTGATGGCCTTTTCCCAGATGACAACATAGCTTTATATCTTAAGTTTGTTTTCCTGTACCGGATTTGACTTTACTACCGTAGTTGACATGTTCAACATGGTAGGTTTCTATAAGAAGCATGAGATGAGCCAAAATGCATAATTCTTGCAAATATTTGAATGAAGTATTCAACATTTTCTCATAATAAAGTTTTACCAGCACAATCGTCAATAGTATACCAAGACAATTTTCAATACAACTGCAGGAAAAAAGATTACAGGAAATACCCATAATGGCATTACATATCACAATTCACCTGGAAACTACACAAGAACATCATCAATAAAAAGACAAAAAACAAACGTAAACAACGATAGGAACTCGTCATACGAACTCGTCATATCCGGACTTGGTACCGGCACCAGCAAAAGCCAGCGTTAGGGTCAAACCGGTTTATTGGTACCCAAACCTCACCTTCATCTATCCCGTTTCCCTATCGTATGAAAAACATACAAATAAAACCCTATACAGGTAGACTACTTACTCCATGACCACTATCTTGAAAAGAGAAAGAAAAAGACAAAACATAATTTTGAGAGAAGGGTTAAGGAAAGACATAAGCGGGAAAAAAAACAAACCTACTGCAACTTGCAGTATTTAGATACAGAAATCGTAAACCCAAAAAGCAAATGCAAATCAAATGAAATTTTTCGTAGCAAAACATGACCAATCATTGCACTAAATTGCATGGGTTGGTAAGAAAGACTTTGATCATTATGATGGTGAATGAAAGGATATGGAGTAAAAGTCTCTACAAATACATTGTAAAATCAAGCAAAGGAAGCTGTTCTTCATGGGACCCATCCAAGCAGAGTCTCAAAGTTATTTCAGAATTGATAATGACATTTTCTATGCAACTCTATTCCTTTCATTCATGTTCAGATGTTGGCAAATGAAGAACATGCGTAATTAAACAATATATTCCCCAAAAATCAAAGTCCAAACTAAGCGAGGTAACTACGTTTCCATCGGTAAATCTGTTGAAAATTAAACTTGCTCGTGATGAGGAAAATAAGCATGTAAGAACAACATTGGCAATTGTCTCCAAGTGCATGCATGTAAGAATCACACGAAAGGGGTCTCTTAATTTCGCCATATCCGTATTTCGTTCTCCCCTTTTAGAGTATTCAGGTAGGAGTAATGGGATCCTTTTATTTAAATGTTCATGTAACGAGGAACGTGCTACTTTCAAAGCGAGCGAATGATTTGTAACTTACGCTCAGAAACACTTGTTTTAAAAAATGTTGGTACCTCCTTCTGAGGGAGGGACTGGCCAAAGAAATACCGAAGCTAAAGGACATGCAAGGAGATATTTATGAATCAAAAATTAGAAACAAAGATTAGCAGTGACAAAATGGTAAAAATAGACAACACAAGAATGCCATCAAAACTAAAGTAAATTATTATACCTTCATAAAACTAGCACCAGCTGTTCCGCGGCAAAGCATGAACTGCTCGGGTACCAGCCACGTCTAAGTCTTCAACTTTTTTTGTTTTTGCTCTAGTTTGTTTTTGTTTGTGTGTGTGTGTGTGTTTTGTTTTGTTTTGCTTTGTTTTTTTTTGGGGGGGTGTGAATTGAACGATGCATTACATGGGTGGGCACTAAAACCTTGTTGGTTTGTTGGAACAGACATCATGGTCAGGTGCAGATTTTAACTGGGTCTACATTGGGTAAAGGAGGTAAGTGAATTGGCTTGTAAGCCAGTGGGAAACGAGATCATGGTTAAAAAAAGGTGCACAAGAAGACTAGAAAGGATGTCCCGCATGAAGCAGGAAATGCGGCTTCCTTAAAAGTCATAGTTAAATCAATTTTCTAGCCCGTATAAATGGGAAAGTGGAGAAAAATTGACGGAATTTTTGGAAAATGACTCTCAATCTAGACATCTTCGAGAAGATGTGAGGGCCATGTGCCCCCTAAAATTGGCAAAAAAAAGAAGAATAATAATAAAAATAAACTTTTAGGTAATGTCGCGATTTTTACAAAAGTTTTTTGCATTTTTCGAATTCTTTTTTTTTTTTCAAACTTCAAACCCCGTATCTGCTTCTTATAGTATTATTTGACTCCGAGTAGGAGGGAGTATCATGGGACAGCTGCACCTGCATATCCAACCTTCAACAAAATGAGGATTCATCGAGTAATCTTCAGCAACCTGAAGTTTTGATGTAAATCCAAAGAAGCAGAAGATATAGATTCCAATGGTGTTTAAGTGCCATTTTTGTCACTTCTTTTGCCTTTATTAAAATTAAAGAAAAATCAAGAAAGAGTTTACAATTCCCGGAATCCCCCTGGAACTGTCAATTATTATTCCAGTGCAAGACATGTTAAGCAGTGTTATACATGTATTATAAGGTAGTTAGAGTGTGAAATAGAACTTTGAAAACATGTATATATAGGTTAGATCATGCAAGGTATAACCAAAAAGTAAAATGATTCGAAAGAGAAGCCAAGACCAAATTATGTAAAACTCGATTACGTTCCGGCCATTAATAAAAGTGATTTACTGTGAAGACTTAGTATCAGTGAACCCTACGGCAATACTTCCTTACAGTATAAAACTTCCGGGCCAAAATGAAACCATTCTTAGCCACGAAATTCTTTAAATGGTCTCCTAATCTTTTTTTCTTTTAGGTTCGCGCTTTATCCTAGATTGCCGATAGCGGGGAACAATGTTAATTAAGGATGCTCGCTGGCCACGTTTTGGAGTTTTTATCAGATTTTCGGGCTTCTGTACTTTTATCCATTCACAAGTATTGTAATTTTTTGCACACGAACCCCATATTTTGTTTGATAACTTAATATCAGCTGAACTTGTTTATTTTAACCTAAATATATTTTAGCTTTTTTTACCTTTTAAACATCTTTAGTAGCATTCTGACAAAATTCTATTAAATCTAATTTATTTTGTCACGTTCATTCATGGATAAACATTGCTTGTGTTAAGTCTATGAAGAAGTCAGAGGGGTCCAGTTTCCATCCAAGTTTTTATTATACAAATCTCTAACACGATATCAGCAACATACAAATAATTTTTGCTTAAATTACATCTTTTTTTGGTTTCTAAAAAAATAACATTTATTTGAAATCCTTTTTATTATTAAATTTCAGTGACAAGCGAACATCTCAGTTAACAGCGGACTATATGGGAAAACATATTCAAAGATCTTCTCCTTTGAAACTGCTGCTGGGCTAGTCGGAACCCAACTTGGCCTCAGTTGTCATCAGAGGGTTCTGATCCCTACAAAAGGGTGTTTTCTGGGTTTGCACTTGACGCAAGATGTATGACAGCGGGGAACTGGACCAGATCATCGGGAATGATTCAAAGATCTTCTCGTTTGAAACTACAAAGCTAAAATTGGAACCTATTTTGACCACAATACTTTTAAGTTGGTTTCCTGCAGTCATACATCTTGCGTCAAGTGCAAACCCAGAAAACACCCTTTTGTAGGATCAGAACCCTCTGATGACAACTGAGGCCAAGTTGGGTTCCGACTAGCCCAGCAGCAGTCCGCTGTTAACTGAGATGTTGTTCACCGCTGGCGGCCACCTTGTATTAAAGTGTCAACCCGAAAAAAGGGTATTTTTCGGGTTGACACTTTAATACAAGGTGGCCGCCAGCGGTGAACAAAGTTTAAATTGGACTATATGGATAACTCTTTCAAAGATCTCCTCTATACTACAAAACTAGTTGGAACCAAACTTGGCCACAACAGTCTATAGGTGGTTCCCTGCAAAAAGGGCGTTTTAGGTTTGGTCTTTACTCAAAATGGCGGCTAGCGGGAAACACAGTTGATCCTTGATCCTATACGAAATCACATTCAAATATTTTCTTCTCAGAAACTGAAGAGGGAATTGTAACCAAACATCGCCACAATGGTATTTAGGTTGCCCACTGCAAAAAAAAGTTTTGCACTTTAAACCAAGATGTCCGCCAGTTGGGAACATGGTATAATATTCGACCCTAAGCTAGAACACTTTCAAATTCTTCTCCTCTGAACTGCAAAGTCAATCATAGCTGAAGTTAGCCACAAAAGTCTTAATGAAAAAACGGATGTTTTCAGGTTTATGTTTTATCCAAAGATGTCCCGTGACTAGTAGGAAAACCCCCTATTTGAAATAGAAAGATCTAATGAATATTTTAATGGGTTTAAACTAATAAAGCACGAATGTCTGTCCTTTTACCTGGCCGTTTGATCTCCAAGATCATGGGTCGACACTAACTTTATCACCTTGGCAGTCAAAATAACTAGAAAAAAATTGTAATTTTATTGAGAAATTTGAAAAATTTTTGTCACAGTTAAGAGAGGACTGTGAAATTATAGTACTTGGTGACATGAACATATGTTTTAAAGATCAAAGTGGAGCACTTTATAAATCTTTTAATGAACTTTTAAAGCTGTTTAATTTAAGTCAAATTATTAGAGAGCCAACTAGAATTACGGATACTACATCTTCTATAATAGATCATATTATATGTAATAATACTGAAAAAATATGTCAGTCTGGTGTTTTAAATATAGGTTTTAGTGACCATTGTATTGTATATTGTACTAGAAAAGTAGCAAAATCTCGGTACAATAAGCACAAGAATGTTAAAGTTAGATCTGTGAAAACATATAATAAAGATGAGTTTATAGCTAAGCTTACTGAAGCTGAATGGGAAAAGTGTTTTAATGCCTCAGATATAAACGAGGCTTGGTCATTTTTTAGAGAATTTTTTATAGATATTCTTGACAGCGTTGCCCCTCTTAAAGAAGTTCGGGTGAAACAAAGGACCGAACCATGGATGTCGGCGGAAATTTTGGAAAATATTCAGCTGAGAGATAAATTATTTAATAAATTTAAAACTTCCAAAAAGAAGGAAGATTATAAAAATTTTTGTAAAATTAGAAATTATGTTCAAAGATTATGCAAAACTGCAAAATCTGAATTTTTCAGTAATCAAATTGAAGAAAATAAATATAATCCAAAACAACTTTGGAAGAATTTTAAAGATTTAGGATATCAAAAAGATCCTAAATCAAATTCAAATACAGTTCTTAATATAGATGGACAAAACTGTCATGATAATATCCAAATATCAAATAGCTTTAATAAATTTTTTACAACTATTGCTGCAAAGCTGGTTGAAAAGCTACCAAATGCAAAGGGTTTGTATAGTGCCACTTCAAACATTGTAAAATCTTTTTATGTTCAGAGAAGGAGATTAGATACAAGTTTTAATTTAAAACATGTAACAGAGGATTTTGTCTATAAGGAGCTGTGTAGTTTGAATATAAGTAAGAGCATGGGCCTTGATGGCATTCCTGCAAAGTTTTTAAAGGATGCAGCCCCAATTTTGAAAATTCCCATTACATTCCTGATTAATTTATCCATTTCCGAAGGTACGGTTCCTGATGATCTGAAAATGGCTAAAGTTAAGCCTCTTTATAAGAAAAATGATAGACTCAAGCCTGAAAATTACAGGCCAGTTAGTATTTTGAGTATTGTGTCTAAAATTCTGGA
>MJUU01034615.1:26211-45814 GCA_002080025.1 Modiolus philippinarum
AGGTCAGCATCCAGGCAAAATTAGGTCACTTTGACCTATATTTTATGCTTGATTGATTTACATTCAAGTTTTTGGACGAGTTCAGATCTCAGTCACTTTACTTGGTAGGATCATGTAATCTTACATATGCATGCAACTCTGATTGTGCATCAGCATCCAGGCAAAATTAGGTCACTTTGACCTATATTTTACGCTTGATTGATTTACATTCAAGTTTTCGGATGAGTTCAGATCTTAGTCACTACACATGGTAGGATCATGTCACCTTGCATATGCATACATCTCTGATGGTTGGTCAGCATCCAGGCAAAATTAGGACACCTTGACCTATATTTTATTCTTGATTGATTTACATTCAAGTTTTAGTACGAGTTCAGATCTTAGTCACTATACATGGTACAATCATGTAACCTGGCATATGCATATAACTCTGATGGTAGATCAGCATCCAGACAAAATTAGGTCACTTTGACTTATATGTTCGGCTTGATTGATTTACATCCAAGTTTTTGGACAAGTTCATATCTCAGTCACTTTACATGGTAGGATCATGTAACCTTGCATAGGCATGCATCCCTGATGGTACATCAGCATCCAGGCAAAAGTAGGTCACTTTGACTTATGTTTTACGCATGAGTGATTTATGTCCAAGTATTCAGGCAAGTTCAGATCTCGGTCACTATACATGGTAGGATCATGTAACCTTGCTTAGGCATGCAAATGTGATGTCAACATCGAGTCAAGATTTTATTACTGTGACAAAGTGCCATAACGAGGCGAACTCTGTAATCGTTCATTACCTATGTTTTAAATTTTCATGATGTTTTGATACGTTAAATGCCTGATTATCACCCAGCTATTTCTGTACAAGCCCGAATGATATTCCATGTGTAATATTCAGCCAATCTCGATCAGCCGCTAGAGGGCTCAGAATGTTCGTTTGTTTACTTTTCAATGTTTTGATTGGAGACAAAGGGCACATTTATTGTGCCTCGCCGCAACGCGACGGAGGGACATAGAAATGATCTGCGTTCGTGCGTCTGTGTGTCCGTGAGTCCTTGTGTCCCTGTGTAACGTTTTTTGTGGGCGCAACTCCTCAGAAACCGCTGGTCAGAATTTATTCAAATTTTGCAGGATTGTTAGTCACCATTAGTACTAGATCATATCACATCGCCATTTTGATTCGTCAAATTGTGTGGGAGTTATGGGACTTTGATTATTTCTACATTGTTATACAATGGCAAGTCTTGTTGACGCAACTCCTCAGAAACTGCTGGTCAGAATTCATTTAAATTTTACAGGATTATTAGTCACCATTAGTACTAGATCACATCACGTCATCATTTTGATTCGTAAAATCTTATTGGAGTTATGGGACTTTGATTATTTTCACATTGTTATACAATGGCAAATCTTGTTGATGCAACTCCTCAGAAACCGCTGGTCAGAATTAATTCAAATTTTACAGGATTGTTAGTCACCATTAGTACTAGATCATATCACATCACCATTTAGGTTCGTCAAATTTTGTGGGAGTTATGGGACTTTGATTGTTTCTACATTGTTAAACAATGGCAAATCTTGTGGACACAAATCCTCAGAGACCGCCAGTCCGAATTCATCCTAAATTTACTGGATTGTCAGTCGCCATATGTACTAGATCATATCGCATCGCCATTTTGATTCGTCAAATATTGTATGGGTTATTGGACTTTAAAAATTTAGCAATGTTATACAATGACAGATCTTGTGGACTCTTCTCCTCAAAAACCACTGTTCAGATTTCCTTCAAATTTTCCAGGATTATTAGTCTCCATATGTACTAGATAATAGCAATTTATTGTCCCCCACCACAAAGCGACAGAGGGACATAGTAATGGTCTGTGCGTCCATGTGTCATGTTTTTTTTTGGGCGCAACTCGTCATACACCACTGGACAGATTTTGCTGAAATTTTGTGTGATAGTTTGCCACCAACTGTAGTTGATCATATTATGCCGCCATTTTGATTTGATAAATTTTACAGGAGTTATGGGACTTTATCAACTTAATGCATGCTACAGCTTAGGAACACTTTGTGGGCAAACTCCTCGGAAACCACTAAAATGATTATGCTGAAATTTTGTTTGAAAATTTGCCACCATAGGTACTTGATCATATTATGCCGCCATTTTGATTCGACAGATTTTACGGGAGTTATAGGACTTTATCGACTTAATGCATACTACAACATAGGAAGACTTTGTGGACACATATCCTCAAAATCCAATTAAGGGATTTTGCTGAAATTTTGCTTGGCTGTTTGCGACCTAATGCAGTTGATCATATCCTGCGGCTATTTTGATTCACAAAATTTTACATGAGTTATGGGACTTTATCGAATTTACTGCAGCGGCTGGGGACATAGCTACGCGTAGCAATCGTGTTAGTATCTTGATGTAACTATATGACTCTGCCGTAATCAGAAATGGGAGATCGTGGATTGTATTAAGGGTTCTCGATTATTTTAATTGCTGCCGTAGAAATGCCAAATTGGCACTCGATGTGCATGTACGTTAATTTGCATGTGGATATAAATAAACACAATGAATGCAGGTAGTTTCATTTTCTTAGATCGGCTTATTTTACTTGTCTGAGCTTTAAGATTATTGTTAACTTTGTCAATCCATGTAAAATTCGTCTTGCATAATCTTTCACAAGGGGGAAATTGCATGCATTTTAAAAACATACGTAAAGAGTGGCCGTTTCTGTCTGAAACATTTGGATATCCTTTGCATAAAATATTTTGATAACAGAAAAAATATTCAAGTGCATCAATAATCCACATTTCCTATATCCCTAGAATAAAAAAAGTTAATTATTCATATCCCTGAAACAACGCTCAGAATTTAGGAAGCTGTCATACTCCTAACAAATCTTGATATCATATTTTGACTGCAGTGGTATGCCTAAGTTTGAAATTGGACATTAAAATGAGGGGAATTATTTAACTTCAACACATCCAAACACCTTCAACTCTTATAGCCCTTTCCATAAAGTGTTGTTGTCTTTTCCTGGACTGGAACTCTCTCATCAAATGGAGATACACTCTTCTCTTCCGGTTATTACCTGTCCAGTTGGCTAACAATACACAACTTAAAACCTGAATGCATTTTAAATCTAACAAAATTAGTGCAGTGTGACAGTAAACAATGACCTAGTAATCTAAATATGGACAGTGTTATGAACTGTGTTCAGGATGGGTTGGGTTGATAACCTGAACTGTTTCATTGTTTTTAAATGCCGAAACCGAAAAGCGGACCAAATGATTTTTTGAAAAGGCCTATAGAGCTTTGATTAATTTTATATGAATGGTGTGTAGAAATACATGGTCATAAAGGCCATGAAACTGACATTAGTCTTTGAAATTCAATGCTTTCTAGTCATTAATTAAAACAATCTCATGTTAATCATGTATTCTTGTAATTTGTAAAAAAAGAAAGTGAACAACTCTTACAAGCAATCTTTTATTGTAATTTTAACATGGGTAGGCATTATATTCACGGACATGATTATCTTAGATTAAGTGCAAAAAGAGCTGAAACACCACTTTTAAGTTTATGATATTTATGTTTGTACCTCATTCAAGAGAACATAGTTTAACAAAGGACCCTATGAGAGATGTACATTGTATTCAAAGATCTCCTATGAAACCAATGTCAGCATCAATTGGAACCAAACCTGGTCACAATAGTCTTTGGGTTGTCCCTTGCAAAGTTTGTGATTTTTATGTTGGTAAATTTATAATAAATTTTTATATTTATTGATGATAATTGAAAATCTGTAATGTAATGAAACTGAATAGTAGTATGATAGGTAACGTAGAACAGATTGTAGGAATCGGTTATATAGTAAATGATTAAGGGGGTTCACTACTCCATTTCAGAAAGAAATATGGGCAGAAAATTATAATGCTTTTAAATTAATAAAACCAGAGGATTCCAAAAGTCTGACAGAAATACCAAAATGTGAGGAGCAAACCTCCTTAAAACATCTTTAAAAGTCATTGAATAGTTATTAAATTTGAAAAAAGAAGAAAAAAAAGATGTATGAACGATATTCTTAGATGCAGTGCATGGTCATTGTCATGTTTTATTTGCCAGTATATGCTATCTTCACATCAAGTTAAAATACATTAAGGTGGTCCAAGATATAAAAACTTACAAAATATCTGTTTTCAGACGTGTGTGTGACAGCGAATGAAAGTGAGAGTATTAAGTTAACCACTATCAGCCTGAAATCAGAAACAAACGTGTAATTATTCGTAACAATCTGTGTATCAGAATGTTCACCCACATTAAATTATTTTAAAAATGTATAATACAACAATAATGAAACAAAAAATTAATGTTCGTGATTAAAGCTACATTAAATTTTGGACATAAATCATTGTTGAAGTCATATCAGTTTTTGTACGTTTTATCAGATAATAATGTAACAAAATGTTCTGATTTCATGCTACTTGATTTATATTGTATTCGTGTTGAACGCCAGTCATCTATTATGACAATACTAGATAGACTGTGGAAGGATTTTGATAGGGTACAAAATAGTTATCAGTTATTAGTTTTAAATATCGCATGTCAATTTTGTTGTTTTATATTTTATGTGTAGGGTATCATGTGTACTTGTAGACGTGTTTTAGATAAATGATATTAATGTTAATATCTTAGTTTTTGCAAATGTTTAATATTTAGATATAAATATAACAACAGGGTATAAATACTACCGGTATATATCGGGGGATAATGGCATAAACGTTATGAGCCAAGGTAATAATGAATAAAGTCAATGAGCCAAAGTAATATTGGAGAAAGTCGAAATGTTCAAAACAAAGGTTGGAAATGTTGCAAAACTAAACATAGAAGTACCAAAAAAAATATGATTCCTGCAACTTTTTCTGAGCTGTAATGGGCCAAATGGGGAAGTGATATATATGTAAAGTTTTGCTTTAACATGTCCTTGGTCAATTTATTTCAGAACTTTTCCTACATATACCCTTATTAATGGTGCTGCAGTTGTTTCCTGCTGCATTTTGCAATTAGCAAAGAATATAATGGGTCCTTTAATCTTGGTTGCTCATAGGTTTCTGACTCCATCATTGTCCATAGTGTCATCTACATTATACTTTTGCATGCCTTGTTATATAGAATTTTCCTTTTTGGGTGTCTCAAGAACTTGTCTTACAAAGCATGCTTCATCTCACTGTTGAGGTATATCTAAATTTTTATTATGTCCCCCTCCACGACAAGTTCGGGGGCATAATGTTATACTCGGTCCATCCCTTTGTCCGTTCAAGGGGTTACATGGTTTGTCCCCTCAACTCCTCCTTCAGTTTTTTTACTAGAAAGTTTTTATTTTGCAGATCATTTTAACATATATTGAAAATGTGCATGTGGTGAGGACTTTGATTTTGGGTTCTTTTTTGTCGAAAATACACATTGTTGAAATTAGGTTGAAATTAATCATTTTTCTTGATTTTTCATAGAGGGAACATAGCTTTTCTGTGCATCTCCCCCTACAGTTTTGATGCTAGGAAGTTTTCATTTTGCAGATCATTATACCACCCGCAAACAAAGTTTGGGGGGTATATAGGAATCACCCTGCCTGTCTGTCTATCTGTCTGTCCACACTTCTGGTAAGCGCAACTCCTCTTAAACCACTGGAAGGATTTTGATGAAACTTTACACAGAGGAAGGACATTATATGGAGATGTGCATGAAGGAATATTATTATTGTCCGAAACCAGGAAGGGGAGATAATTTTACCTTGACTTTTCTTTGATTTCCTTTGAATGGGTTACCTCGTAAGTGCAACTCCTCTTATTATCCCAGCACTTTTCTGAAGAAAATGCGGGGATATTGTTTTGGTCCCGTCCGTCCATCCGTCTGTCTGTCTGTCCATCTGTCCATTAGATGGACCTTGTCAGTGGAACGCCTTCCTCATTTTTTGATTTATGGATTTAATTTTGTTATAGAATTGTTGCATATAGTCTGCAGATGCGCAATAAGCTTTTGGATTTTTGATATTGGTCTTGGTGCAAACAAGAGGCCCCAAGATGTCGATTTTGAGACATGTGAGCTTGTCAGTGGAACTCCTCCTACATTTTTGAATTTATGAATTTAATTTTGTTATAGAATCATTGCATATAGTCTGCAGATGCGCAATAAGCTTTCGGATTTTTGATATTGGTCTTGGTGCAAACAAGAGGCCCCAAGATGTCAATCTTGACACAAGAGAGCTTGTCAGTGGAACTCCTCCTACATTTTTGAATTTATTGATTTAATTTTGTTATAGAATTGTTGCATATAGTCTGCAGATGTGCAGTAAGCTTTCGGATTTTATAAATTAGTCTTGATGCAAACAAGAGGCCCCAAGATGTTGATTTTGACACATGTGAGCTTTTCAGTGGAACTTCTGCATTTTTGGATTTAATTTTGTTATAGAATTGTTGCATATAGTCTGCAGATGTGCAATGAAGTTTTTCGGAATTTTGATTCCGGTTCCAACTTTGGTAAATTTCCTGAAAATGTTAAAGACTCATATTTCTTAACTTTTAGCATATGCTTTCATTTTTTTTTTACGAGAGTTTGGAAAAAATAAAATTTTGAATACTTAGAACTCTGAAATATTATTCCAATTTTGGAAAATGTCCTGAAAGTCTCAAAGACCACTTGTTTTTTGGAATTCTACCTAGCAACCATACAATTATTAATTTGTTTTAATAAGGACTATCATTTTCACCAGCTGAATTTCAAAAATATTTGATTCCAATTTTGGTAAATTTTCTGAAAGTCTCAAAGACCACTTATATTTTGGAATTCTACCTAGCAACAATACTGTTAGGATTTGTTTCTATTAGGGCAATCATTTTCACCAATTGGATTTCAAAAATATTTTATTCCTATTCTGGTAAATTTCCTGAAAGTGTCAAAGACCACTTATTTTTTGGAATTCTACCTAGCAACCATACTGTTAGGATTTGTTTCTATTAGGGCAATCATTTTCACCAATTGGATTTTCAAAATAATTGATTCCAAATTTGGTAAATTTCCTGAAAGTGTCAAAGACCACTTATGTTTTGGAATTATACCTAGTAACAATACTGTTAGGATTTGTTTCAATTAGGGCAATCATTTTCACCAATTAGATTCTCAAAATAATTGATTCAAAATTTGGTAAATTTCATGAAAGTCTCAAATTCTACCTAGCAACCATATATCCTTATATTCTTTCTTAGTAAAAATAGTGACTATTAATTTTTACCTGCGTCACCAACGGTGACCGCAGGTCTAGGAGCTGCTCGACTCCGTCCGTCCGTCCGTCCGTCTGTCCGTCCGTCCGTCCGTCCGTCCGTCCGTCACGCTTTGGGGGTACCAAGTTTGTGTAATCTGAAACTCCGACACCTTTAACCCGATACTTTTGNTTTTCTGATGGCACCACTTCTAGTTTGACTTTGACTTTTCGTTTATTTCCTATATATGGTTTACATGTACCTTGTAAGCGCAACTCCTTTTAAACCATTTGGAGGATTTTGATGAAACTTTACACAAAGGAAGAATACTATATTGAGATGTGCATGGAGGAATATACCGGTAATTATTGTCTGAAACCAGGAAGGGAGATAATTTGGCTTTGACTTTTTGTTGATTCCCTATGTATGGGTTACCTCTTATGCACAACTCCACTGAAAGAATTTTGATTAAACTTTTCACAAATGAAGAACAATATATGTAGATGTGCATGAAGGAATATGATTATTGTCTGAAACCAGCAAGGGGAGATAATTTGACTTTGACTTTTCGTTGATTCCCTTTCTATAGGTTACCTCGTAAGTGCAAATCCTCTTAAACCACTGGAAGGATTTTGATGAAACTTTACACAAAGGAAGAACACTATATGTGGATGTGCATGAAGGAATATAATTATTGTCCAAAACTATGAAGGGAAGATGATTTGACTTTACTTTTGTTGTTTCCTTCTACTTTGATTTTTTTTCAAAGAAATAATTTAAAGTGTAGACATTATGAAATCAAGCTGGGAGAGAGACACACTTTTTTCATTGTGATCCTCTAGAAAAAATGTTTCAGAGTGTTGTAATAAAATTTCCGTTATGTTTATGAGTTTGGTGTAAAATGTCAAAGAGGCTAAAAAGAGGGTGAATTTTATATTTGTCTGATTTCAGCAGGGTATTTTTTTGTACCCCGGTATCTATATTGAAGATGTGCATGTGGTAAGGACTTTGGATATGGTTCATTTCTGTTAAAAATATAAGTTGTTGAACTTAGTCATTTTTTTGGTGATTTAGTAATACTTTTTTAGTATAGGGTACATAGTTTGTCACCGCAACTCCTCCTACAGTTTTGATGCTAGGAAGTTTTTATTTTGCGGATTATGTGTACCTACATTGAAGATGTGCATGTAAAAAGGATTTTGATTTTGGTGCATTTTTCTTTAGAATATACATTGTTGAACTTGGTCATTTTTGGGTGAATTAGTAATAGAGGGTATGTGTATATAGATTGTCCACACAACTCTTCCTACAGTTTTAATGCTAGGAAGCTCTTATTTTGCAGTTCACATGTACCTTTACTGAAGATATGCATGTGGTAAGGATTTTTAAGTTTGGTTCATTTATCAAAAATATACTTTGTTGAACTTAGTCATTTGGTTATTAAGTAATAGAGGGTACATATTTGTCTACATAGTAACATGTTTTTAGTGGTGGCATCATATGTGTCTTTCAGACACAAATGTTATTACTTGATTCAACCTTGGGAGGGGGCATGTCATCCTTTAGTTGTATTTAGAACCGATTTAATAAATCTGTCCCCACTGTCGTCAGTTTGCGATCAATAAATCTGTCCCCACCGTCAGTTTACGACGTGTATATCTTTTGTCAGTTTTGTGTTAAATATACACAATGTCATCAGAAATGGATGGAAACAGACAAAATATAGTGTATATTAATCCACACTGTATCATTTTGTCATCTTTTTACAAAGAAACTGATAGTTATTGATATAGAAATAAATAATAAATCAGTCACAGCATCACTGCATTTGATTGGTCAAGAAGGTCGGGTAGGGACACATTTATTGAATCGACCCTAAATTGTGTCTCTCTCAGTTCTATCATAGGTAAATGCTATTGTTTGAAAAACACATTAAATTTGTTTTTGTATGACATAATATAAATGTTTATTATATACTTGACTCAGATTACCATCCCATTCCCTCTGGTACTGATAAGATTTAAATTACAGCCTTCATAGGAAAATATGTTTTAAAGTTCAGTTACAGAGTGGTCAAAGCTCATTGAGCATTCAGTGGTCGTAACCATACAATCGAAAAAGAAAATACTTATCTAGATATGGAACATGATTAAAAGGCTTTGTATTTCGAAAGATTGATTCAAAGATTTGTAAAATATTCATAGAATAGTTTTAGTGTTTGGTGATGGACTTTTGATAAAAGTCGTCAGTAATTTGGTTTTACGAATTTATATTGATGAGACTAACGTACAAAGATGTCTTTGTTGTTTATGTTTGTGTCAGTTTTATCGAAAAATAATAAAACATTAGGGAAGATTTTGATTGATGAAACTATTAAATTAACATGTGTATGATATGTTTTATTGTCTCCAAGGCTTTCTTTGTGAGCTATTTATTTTTCCTTTGGCAGGATATTGGAGCCATTTGAGAGGTTATAAGAAATGCAACAAGGGTAATAAAATAATCATAAAATACTAAAGTCACGTTATGTAAGATGATGAACGAGTTTGAAATATGGCTTCACTTCATGCAATGTAAGGAAATCTATTGTATAATCTGACAAATATTGACAAATATAGGAGATTTTTGTCGTTGAAGAAGTCCCGTCATTTAATTAATTGAGTCTCTTTTACTGATTAATTATCTTGTGATGATACTAGACGGGGAGGGCATCCGATTTTAGAATACCTAGAAGGATTTGATGATTAAAGTTGACGTAATTTTTTGTACATTCGGTATCAGATGACGTCTTATAGTGTCGCTGCAAGTGTTTTTAAGTTTTGAAACTTTGAGAATCAACATTAGACACATTAGTACACAAAGATATGAAATTTCATCATATGTCTTCAATGAACCATTTTCTAATTGTAGTTTTGTATCAGCAGACAAAACTCGCAGACAACATTGAAAGTTATTGATACATGTTGTGTGGTTTATAAAGAAATGTGATGTAATGTGTTTATGTGTTTAATGAAACACTTTGTAATTCCTGGAGCTTCTAAGAGATTGCAAAAAAAAAATAATAAAAAAAAATTCTTTGAAACAACTGACATAATCAAACATTTGCTCCTGTCTGGAAGTATAGAACATAATTTAACATTGGACTGTATGAACTTTCCATGCACACTTAACCAAACTTTTCAGGAATGATATATTTAAGGTCCTGAACAAAGATTGCTAAATTCATCCTGATCAAAGAATTTAACACTGGATTCTATGCTGATCATCTGAGGCAAATTGGACAAAACATCACAAGACTTTTCAAATGGTACAAGAATTTTTGACTGCATAACCTTGACCTTGTTATGTGACCATCATTTTGAAAAATAATAATAAAAATTTATGGTTGGGTATAAAAGGTTTCTTCATAACTGCTATTCTGAGGCGTAATTTTTATGCCCCGCCCACAATTGTGGAAGGGGCATATAGTGTTACCCTTGTCCGTCCTTCCGTACGTCTGGTTAAGTTTTGCGTTAAAGTCCATTTCTCAGAAACTGTAAGAGGTAGAACAATGATAATAGGTCAGTACATAGATCTTTGATAGTACTACAGAGTTCACTAGGTAGTTTGACTCTTTGACCTATATTTCATGCTTGAGTGACTCTGGTTAAGTTTTGCATTTAAGTCCATTTCTCAACAACTACACATTATAAGACAATGATGTTTCTTCAAATTAATTGCCTTGATGAGTACTACCCAAATCATTGACAATTAGGTTTCTTTGACCTACATTTTACGCTTCAGTGACTTTGGTTAAGTTTTGCGTTAAAAGTCCATTTCTCAACAACTACACATTAAAAGACAATAATATTTCATCATATTAATTGCCTTGACGAGTACTACCCAAATCATTGACAATTAGGTGGCTTTGACCTACATTTTATGCTTCAGTGAGTTTGGTTAAGTTTTGCGTTTAAGTCCATTTCTCAACAACTACACATTATAAGACAATGATGTTTCATCAAATTAATTGCCTTGATGATACTACCCAAATCATTGACAATTAAGTGGCTTTGACCTACATTTTATGCTTCAGTGACTTTGGTTAAGTTTTACGTTAAGTCCATTTCTCAACAACTACACATTATAGGACAATGATATTTCATCAAATTAATTGCCTTGACGAGTACTGCCCAAATAATTGACAATTAGGTGGCTTTTACCTACATTTTATGCTTCAGTGACTTCGGTTAAGTTTTGAATTTAAGTCCATTTCTCAACAACTACACATTATAGGACNAGGTGGCTTTGACCTACATTTTACGCTTCAGTGACTTTGGTTCAGTTTTGAATTTAAGTCCATTTCTCAACAACTACACATTATAGGACAATGATATTTCATTGAAATAATTGCCTTGATGAGTATTGCCCAAATCATTGACAATTAGGTGGCTTTGACCTACATTTTACGCTTCAGTGAATTTGGTTAAGTTTTGCCTTTAAGTTCAATTTACTCAACAACTACACATTATAGGACAATGATATTTCATCAAATTAATTGCCTTGGTGTCTACTGCCCACATCAATGACAATTAAGTGGCTTTGACTTACATTTTATGATTAGGTTATCCTTTGCGATTAATCTTTTGGTGGGGCATCCGTGGCTTACAGACACATTCTCTAGTTTTTGACAATTTTTGTCAAAGATTTCTTGAGTTATTTGTACTCAGAGATTTGCTAGTATTTTCTGAAGACTTGAGTTTGACTACTGTAAATTGGGAAATTTTAGCCCTATCTATATATTGCTAATGTCTAGATAAATTTCATGTAGCACAGTCTAAAATTCCGGGTTGTCAGTCAATCTACTAAATCATCCAATTGCATCTAAATATTCATGGTAGTTTTAAAAACTGCCACAAGAATATCCCTGTTTACAGTAGCCGTAGCTAACTTCTCCATGCCTATCACTCATCTGCTTCAATTTTATGCCCCCGTGAATCGAAGATTCGGGGGCATATAGTTTTTGGTCTGTCTGTCTGTTTGTCCACTAAAAACTTTAACATTGGGTATATCTTTTGAATGGTAAGTGATAGGGCTCTCATATTTTGCATGTGTATTCCTTGTGGCAAGACCTTTCAAACGATACCAAAATTTTAGTCCTCGTGACCTTGACCTTTGTATTGAGATTACAATGTACATATTATTAAATATTTAAGATACCGGCAAGACATTTAAATAACTGCAGACGCTTTTAAATTGATGAATTATGTCAGGAAATTAATTATATCTATGTCCGTAAATGATAACACATCAAAGGGAATTTAAATGACATGACATACCTTTTGGAAATATGGAATCTTAAAGAATAGAATAGTCCAATTATAAATGTTTGACTCGTCCAGTGATATAAAAGCAAACAGATCTTTGTTGTTGTTAATTTGACAGCCAAAGAGTGAAGACCTGATTAGTTAATAGTATTGATGTGACTGTATAAGTCTTACCAATATTAACGAGCTATCCAGAAGTATTATCTTTAATACGTTATAAAAGTGATCCAGACGAGCCAAGTGGAAGAGGCAGACGAGCAACTGCTGAATAGAACATTTAAGAGCCAAAAGAGCCAGGTTATAGAGAGCTCAGATCCCGAGAATTAACTCAGGTACGAACCCGAAACGTTACAAAATTTGGTGGCAGCGAGTGGGGTCTGAGATATTGATGGCCTTAGAAAGTAATTTAAATATAAATAGTAAAAAAAAGTTTACATATAGCTAGATAGGCTCATTTGTCTTTAAATAAAATATTTGTATATAGATTGTGACTAGTTTATACGATGAGGAGGAGGACATGGAGAGTCTCATTGATGATCCCGCAGAGACAAATAAGGTTGATTATTTTGCCCATTCAACCCCTAAGCATTCGTTAGTAAATAGAAGATCCTCATTAATTTCAACCACCCATCCTTCATCTGACAAAAATATAAAGGGAAAATTGATTGAGGTTGAAATAAGCAATTTGAAGAAACAACTAGCTGAATTAGAACTAGAGCAAACAAAATTAGAGACACATACAAAACCTGAAGATTATTTGTATAGTCATGAGCCCACTAGAGTAAGATTTCAAGAATCAAATCCTCAAAACAGACAATCTAATCAAAGAGATAATGATAATGTGCCTTCCGGAGTTACGACTTGGGGAAAAAACAACAATTACCAGAGATAGGTGTAAATGTAAAGAGTACAAGCGCAAGGTATATTTGGAGATTTGCAGAGCAATAAGCATCAAGACTTTAAAGCTTTAGTACCGGTAAACGTGTTGGAACAACGATTTGCTCCCCCTAACCAAACAGAGCTTTATCGAGTTAGCTCACCGAGAGAATACACAAAGCTTCCGAAAGTTTACCGGAGCTCGGACAATCAATTCATAGACTAGTGAATCTAGCATATACAAGTGTCCTCGAAAAAGACGTTCGAGATACTCTTGCTAAGCAATATTTCATTGAAGCTTTAGCCGATTCGGATATGCGAATCCGCATTAAACAATCGAGACCACAAACTTTAAATGAGGCAATTAGAGTTGCAGATAAGCTTGAAACATATAACCCTGCTGAGAGACAGTGAGAACTACTGGTAGTAACGGAAAGGAAGAAGATAAGAACGATTATAATTCTAGTCAGATAGGATTAACGAAATTTATGGCAGAAATGAGACATAAACTCGATTATATTCAGCAGGATGGGAATGACTTGAAACAAGAAAGAAGACGTCAAGGAGGAAACTCCCAAAGTACTGGAAATTATCGACCTTTCCAGAATGGTCAAAGACGTTCTTTTGGCAATGGTTCCGGACAGCGTAACAGATATACAGGGGAAATAGTCGCGAATATGAGAGAAATCCAGATAGACGCGAGAGATTTGGTTATGGAAAGAATACTTACTATCATAACGATAATACAACGCGAGAACGTGCTCGTGAGACTCAGAGATGGGATAATCAACAGAAGAGAGCCAGACAAGAAAATACAGCTCATCAAGGGAATATTGGAGTTTCCACAGCGGCATATGAGGCTGGAATGTATGTCAAAGTAGGACGCTAAGTTTTTACTTGACAATGGGGCTGCAGTTACAATTATTTCAGAAAGCTTCTACCAGAAAATTCCTGTAGCAAACCGACCAAAGTTATATTAAAAGTGATCCAGACGAGCCAAGTGGAAGAGGCAGACGAGCTACTGCTAAATATAACATTTTAGAGCCAAAAGAGCAAGGTTATAGAGAGCTCAGATCCCGAGAATTAACTCGGGTACGAACCCGAAACGTTACACCTTGACATGTGATGGACTTTTTGAAAAAAATAATAAACTTTAACATTGGGTATATCTTTTGAATGGTAAGAGATATGGCTTTCATATTTTGCATGTGCATTCCTTGTGGCAAGACCTTTTAATTGGTACCAGAATAGTTGACCTTCTGACCTTGACCTAGGCCTGTGAACAACTGCATAAAAACTTTAACATTGAACATATCTTTTGAATGGTAAGTGATAGGGCTTTCAAACTTTGCATGTGTATTCCTGGTGGAGAGACCTTTCAGTTGGTACCAGAATATTTGAACTCGTGACCTTGACCTTGGCATGTGACTGTCCGGTAAAATTTCACCAGAAAATGAAATTATATTTTGTATTATTTTATATGATAGAAATTAAACTCATTCATGATGAAATGTTTCTTGATATCTGTAGAATTTTTTTTATAATACAGATTTTTTAAATCATTCAGCATATTTTCTTCATTTATTCACTTTCGTTTTACAGGTATTTATATATGTATTATACATATCAATGATGAGGATGTTACTAAAAATATCTATTATTTCATTTCTTCTCTTCTGTGTATTCCTCCACTTTTGGGGAACCAGTATTGATGATCCCTGGTGTAGTCAAAGTACTGATAACACTGATAGACAGAACACAATGAGTTGACTATAACTGTTCCAAAAAGGGGGAAGGGGTGAAAATTGTTTTCTTAATAATGCTTGGATAATGATTGGAGGGGTTCATTTGGATGACTTTTATGTTTGCATCCAATTGCAATCATCATTTGATGTGATTAAACTTTTCATTTGATACCAGAATTTTTTTCTACAAATTATTTTGTCAGAGGGACATTCATTGTTCAAAGTTGCTAAATGTTTCTTCTTTACTTCTACTTTGGGGCATAAGTGTTTCACAAAACACATCTTGTTTGGAATTGATAATCAGGCAGGGGCATCAGTGCCCCACAGACACTTCTTTTATGTTGCTTCTAATTTTGACCATTCAAAAAATATCAGTTATACTTCTAAACACTTCATAATAAATATATTTGTGTCATGTCTCCACATACTGACAGGACTGCAAAAACGAATTAATTTTAGTAGGACAAAAACTTTTGTAAATGGAGTATTAGCTGATGTCTTCAGAAGAATTTGGTATCCTTGGGCTTTATCCATGCAAACAGGGATAAATATTTTTGCACATGGATGATATTTCTTGGTCAAATTTCACTTCTAAATGCATAAATAGACAATGTACGTTTAGATTATAATTTTCTTATATAGACTTGTAATGTTATTTCCATAGGGACGGTTCCGCGGGGGTTCCCGATTTAGCCATTAATCCAAAAATAGTACCAATTTAATGTACTCCCCAGGTGTCCTTTAAACAACAAGTACCCTAATAGAGCTGCAAAAATTTGAAATAAAAAATGGGGATTCACATAGCTTTTCTGGGTGTAAATTTGGGGAACAAAAGGGTGACGCTTAAATTAGAGCAAATTTCTGGCTCCCATCCCCAGTAGTAAAATATCACCCATTGTTAACAGCAGGAGGTGACTGATTTAAATATTTAAATATTTTAATTGGATTATCATAAAAGTTTTATATTGATATCCTTGATTTGATTATCATCCAATCACAAGAGTTATTACGCTTTATTATGAATTTCATCTTATGTTCATAAATTGGATCCCTGCTGAAAGCTTTGTATTACTACATTGTATCCTATAGTTCATCAAATTCCAAAATATATATTAAAGCATATAAGCAGCTGAGTGAAAAGGAAGAAAAACTCTAGTCTAGAGAGAACTGTTTCCTTCCAAAGATTTGACATCATATATAAAAAAATTCTTTCATGGATTTTCAAATTTTCTGCTTATACTGTTCTATTAGCAAAGCTGTTCGAAACAAAATGTTTGAGTTTTCATTCTGATTACAAGTTTTCTTAGACTCAATATTATTCCCTTAACAATATTTCTGGTAAAAGATCCCAAAATAATAGTGGTGTTCCGATGATCGGAAAATGTCTCAAATCGGTCGGTTGACTATCCAGACATGATTAATCGATTGAGATTTTCTTCAATCGATTGATAATCTGTTAACTTAAAGTACACATGACCTTTAGGGAAAAAATAGGATGGCCATGAAAAGTTAATACATTTGAAAACTTGCCCTCCTTGATCAGTTTCAGCTCAACTTGCTAAAACAAAGATGTACTTTTGCCATCACTTTTCATCCGTCATCTGTCTGTCATTTCTAGCCTTCCCATCATCTGTCCATTGTCCTTCTTCTTTGTCTGTCTACATGAACATTTTAATTTAAAGATTTTTTCCTCTGAAACTACTGGGCCAAATGGTACAATGAACTTGGTAACAACAATCCTTGGGTGGTCCCTATATAAAACATAGTTTTTGGGGTTCAAAGATGCGCCAGAAGGGAAGGAGGATATGGGACATATATATAGATCTTCTTCTCACAAACTGCTTGCCCAAATGGAACTAAAATAAATTACAGTATTGCTTGGGTTATCCATTGTACAAAAAATTCTATACCAGAAACAAGATGGCCACCAGCAGGGAGCATAGTTTAACATCAGACCTTATGGGAATTTTTTTTTTAATCCTTTTCTCTGAAACTATCAGTACTATTGCAACAAAAATTGGTCACAATGCTCTTCAGACAGACTCATTTTATGATATGTCCTGCAAGTTTTGATTCTATCAAGATGGCTGTTAGTGAATCATTGTTTAACACTGGATACTTTTGAAACAATTTCAAAGATCTTCCCAATTGAAAAACTAATAGGCAAGTTAGAACCAAACTTGGTCAAAACAATCTTCAGGTAGTCCATAGATTTATGGGGGAAAGTCAGTGGTTATCCAAATTAAGCAAAGGAATTAATGCTTTATTGTGTACATTAGTATGTACAAATTTCACATTTACAAGGTAAACCATTTAGAATTAATTAGTTCCAATGAAAATCAAGCATTTCATACTTAAGACACATATTTAAAAGTCCTAAAGCAAAATTAAAGGAGGAATTGCAGGATAAACGATTATGACCGATAATCGGTCGGTTAAGCCTAACCGATTATGATAGATAATCGGTTGGTATTTTCATCCGATTGAACAACACTACAAAATAATAACTAAATACCGAAGTTTTAAACTGTGAATTTTGATTCTGCATATGCACATTTCGACAACTTATGTCTCTTCAGTGCAGATAAAATCTAAACGCTTGGAAAACCATTAACTCAAAGATGTTTAAAATCTGATAGAGAACAAATTACCATATATGATCTAAATAGGAAGCCAAAATCAGCTAAGGACAGAGCTTTGCATGAGGGAGATTCTCCTTAGTTTCAACACAATTTACAAAAATAAGATATTGTAAGGTTACAAACAGAATCGGCTTTTGGGTCAGCACCGAAGTACTGACTACGGGCTGGTGAATAAATGAAGTTAAAATTGAAAACATTCTAACTCAATCAAGATACTGTTTTTTTGTAAACAGATATTTAAAAATATATATAGTCAGAACTAAAAGCATATCCATTGCAATAAATTAGCTCACAAGAGTCGAGAAAGGATTGTCCTTTGTTTTTTCACTTAAATATTTGACAGTTGAAGCACAAATTGATGTAACAATGGTAGAATTTTGAAATTGAGTGGTTTTAAATTCTCGTAAATATCGATATTTTTCAAACAGTTAAATGTACCGTGTGTTTGGAATGACGTGAATCAAGAAACATTTTCATTGCTGTAGTAATAGTGATGATTGAATTGAAAATAATTTTTGCATTTTGACAGCTTTTAGGACAATATCAAATAAATGTGATAAAATCTGATGGATCTGTCGGTATGTGTCGTGTACAGATCAGGAAAAAAACTGTCCAAATGGAAAAACATCTTATTAAATACAAGTCAGAATAAGATTATCTTATTTGTGTTTCATGTTTTAGCACACAAATCCATTTATTATAAAAGCATTAAAACAGTACAGTACTTAAAAAAATACTTCACTGAAAAAAGTTGAAAGCATTCAAGGTGGCGATCACTACCATAGAACATAGTCAAAGATTTGACCTGATGCTAATTTTTTAAAATTAAATTAAAATTGAAATTGAAACTAAATTCAAATCCCTCAATAGATCACTTTAGAATTTTTAGCAAGTTTGAGTCTGTTTGAAGATGACCGAACATTATGATATAAAGATATATGTGGACGAAAATAGCTTTCGGATATCCGGCAAAATAAGGCTGCTACATCTGGTGTTATTTACGTAGATTAAATTACACTGTTTGACAACTGCATGTATTGCCTTCAGATAGAAAAGAAGAAAAAACTTTTAAAGCACATACCTGGGCAAAAAAAAATCGCTTATACTTGGAGCTCTCAAAGCTATTAATAGGGTTTAATATTCTAAGTTGTAGTATCCAGGAGTCTTCAAACTATCTGATGTTTCACTCGGAATGTAGTTCCAATTCTCATGGCTTTTGTGCTTCACTAAAACCACACAATTAAAAAAAGTTCCCAACAAAATGCAATTTTTCACTGGAGTTTTAATGTATGGAATTTACAACCCTGAATTATAATAAGGACACGAAACAGTACTTCCATAGTATTATCTGGATCTGACCTTTGAACTGAAGATTTTGAATGTCATTAGTCTTTGGCTTTGACCTTGACTTTAATCTTGCCCTCCAGTGACCATTTGAGGTCTGATGTTTTGTTTGACCTTGACTTTAATCTTGCTCTCCAGTGACCATTTTAGGTTTGATGTTTTGTTTGACCTTGACTTTAATCTTGCCCTCCAGTGACCATTTGAGGTTTGATGTTTTGTTTGACCTTGACTCTAATCTTGCCCGCCAGTGACCATTTGAGGTTTGATGTTTTGTTTGACCTTGACTCTAATTTTGCCCTCCAGTGACCATTTGAGGTTTGTTGTTTTGTTTGACTTTGACTTTAATTTTGCCCTCCAGTGACCATTTGAGGTTTGATGTTTTGTTTGACCTTGACTTTAATCTTGCCCTCCAGTGACC
>MJUU01034615.1:45911-68126 GCA_002080025.1 Modiolus philippinarum
ATCTTGCCCTCCAGTGACCATTTGAGGTTTGATGTTTTGTTTGACCTTGACTTTGATTTTGCCCTCCAATGACCATTTGAGGTTTGATGTTTTGTTTGATCTTGACTTCAATTTTGCTCTCTATTGTTTTACCCCTGTCTGTCCAGCCGTCCATAATTCCGGATAACTACTCCCACAATATCAATGCTACATTTATTTTGCTTTGCATAGTGATTAGGCTTGGATTGAAGATGTGCATATTGTCATGGTTTAGATTTTGGCCAAAAATTGTGATTTTGAGGGGTAGTTGAACTTGGCCATTTTTTTTTAAATGTGTATTCTGGAATTCCTATTCCGGACAACTCCTCCCACAATATCAATGCTACATTTATTTTACTTTACACAGTGATTAGGCTTGGATTGAAGATGTGCATATTGTCATGGTTTAGATTTGGGCCAAAAATTGTGATTTTGAGGGGTAGTTGAACTCGGCCATTTTATTGAAATGTGTATTCTGGAATTCTTATTCCGGACAACTCCTCCCACAATATAAATGCTACATTTATTTTACTTTGCACAGTGATTAGGCATCGATTGAAGAAGTGCATATTGTCATGGTTTTGATTTTTGCCAAAAATTGTGATTTTGAGGGGTACTTGAACTTTGCTATTTTATCGAAATGTGTGTTCTGGACCTGTTATTCTGGATAACTCCTCACACAATATTAAAGCTACATTTATTTTACATTGCACAGTGATAAGGCATGGATTGAAGATGTGCTTATTGTCATGGTTTAGATTTTGGCCAAAAATTGTGATTTTGAGGTAGTTGAATTTGGCCATTTTATTGAAATGTGTGTTCTGGACCTGTTATTCTGGATTACTCCTCCCACAATATTAAAGCTACATTTATTTTACATTGAAAAGTGATTAGGCATGGATTGAAGATGTGCATATTGTCATGGTTTAGATTTTGGCCAAAAATTGTGATTTTGAGGTAGTTGAATTTGGCCATTTTATTGAAATGTGTGTCCTGGACCTGTAATTCCAGATAACTCCTCCCACAATATAAATGCTACATTTATTTTACTTTGCACAGTGATTAGGCATGGATAGAAGATGTGCATATTGTCATGTCAAAGATTTTGGCCAAAATTTGTGATTTTGAGGGGTAGTTTAACTTTGCCATTTTATCAAATGTGTGTTCTGGAACTGCTGTTACAGACAACACCTCCCATAGTATTAAAGTCACAGTTATATCAAGTGCTTAGAAATTGGATGTCCATGTTTTATATCCAACTGCTGGGGCATCATATGTGTCTTACAGACACAAACAGAGTAGCCAAATTTTATCCAAAACTAGAACACATGGGGAAAAACTTGGATGATGGCAGCAGGCATCTAGTTTTACATTTGGATTACATGGAATCAATTCTATATCTGATTAGTAAAAAACAATTTGGGAAGATTAAGTTTTATTTTTCTTATAATAAAGTTTAAATGAAGCACTGAAAATAGCTTAAATTAATAATGTATCACTTTACTTATGATATAAACCGAAGCAAGGGGGTTGAATTTCTGTTTTGTTTAAACTAAAATAAAAATTGATATTTTAGTAGCTCATCTGTCAATGATTGGAAAAAAAGAGAGCAATAGTTAGCATTGATTTGTGAAGTTTGTAACAACATCGTAATGGAAATGTAACGTAGATAGATATATTATTGGAAATGTAACATGCATAGCATGACATTGTCTATTTACTTATATGGAACGGAATACATATCTATTAACGAGATGTGAATTAATTTTACGATCAGCAAATATTGCAGTGAAGAGTGATTTGTTTACACTATTTCATGAAATTAAAACTAATTCTGATAATTGATTTTGTGCTTAATTGACTTTATGATTGTAATTGCAAGGATATAATATATATACATGTAGACAGTAAACGCACCTAATTGGCAATGGAATTTATTTTAGTTTGGATAACTTCATTGAAAAATAGATGTTTGACTTTCTTATAAATTGATTGAAATTTTAATCAACTCCTGAGATTAACTATAATATTAATCCTACAGTAATGATGCATTATTGTGTTTCAATTACTCAACTAGAATAAAGTAATAAAAAATTCATGCAAGTATGGCATATAGCTACAATATTTATTCAAGGAAAGAACTATTATGTGACTACAATTTTAGTAAACGTTTGAAAAATGGAGAAAATTTGAAATAAATAGTAATTCCTTAAACTTGAAAAAAGGATCTTTATAATGTGCCAGTACCGTTACAGTATTTTATAATCATAAATTAGTTATTTTATAATTGGTTTACTATCGATACATAGAAACCTCTCGGACGAACGGAAATTATGTAATATTACACTGATTGGACCTCATAAGGTCATATGTTTAATATGGATAAATAGATAATAGTGCCCTGTAGGAATATGTATAGCTATTGACTGTTTTTATGAAGAAAAAGGTCGAAACTCTGTATTATTGCCCTTAGTGGAATTGACTAGTGTACCTGTACATATAAACAGTATACAAAAGTATTGTATGATGACTCTCTAAGGAGGAAAAAATTAATATAAGAAATCTGGTATATTTTTCTACTTGAAACTGTCAATCGAATATTGACGAAATAAACAAAAGCCTTGTTGATGAGAACAACGTTGAAAATTTGTCATATTGTCAATTTCCATCATAATTTGTATGCGCTGACATAAGTGCCGATGAAATTGAAACCGAATTAATATTTTTACATGTTTGACGTATTGCATTAAACCAGATTGAATTAATAAAGTTCCGTGAAACATTGTTATAACACTGCATATCCAAAATCAAATTGAAAACTTAGAGTTTGGAATGTGTGAAAATTATATTGTTGCAATTTTGAATAGATTTTTGAGAATGGAAACATACAGGGGAAATCAACCAGCTTATTGGAAATAATTTGTAACAGTGAAATACCTGTAAAAATATTCTTACACTCTCAAACCACAATAATATGGTTTGTTTAATAATATTTCTTATTCCCATGTTTCGTGATCAGTTTTATAATTAATTTACCAATAACTGTTAATTATGTGAATTTCGTCTGTTGGGGATTTCACAATGAAACTCTGAAAGTTTATAATAAATGGAAGACGAAGGATCTGTTTTAGAACCGCTATTGCGGTGCCGTACAAGAATGTGGGATAGGATGTTTAGACAATGTAATCGCTGTTGGCATGACAATAAATTGGCGATAGTGATTTCACTTTTTGGGTTATTTTGGTGTACTCTGGCGATCGTTATGATATTTCTGTACTCGGATATGATTGAAAATTCTGAGGAAACTCATACTACAGGTAAATGTTCAGAATGATTTTCCTTTTTTGAGCAAACCAGGATTTCTAGTTATCCAGAGTAGATTTAACCTTTTTTCGCTTTGCAGATAGATCTTCTTGGAGTTTTTCTATTTTTTATCAAATTACCAAGTAAATATATGCACTGTTTATGTGGTACCAACATATTTTAAGCTGAGATTAGTTTTTGAAAATTTCGTAGCATCAAAATGATCACTTTGATATTTAATGGTAACAAGATGAGTTTGCTGGCCACTTTTAAGCAAAGTCAGTACATGCTGATATTACCTTTTATCGTAATTTAAAACTGCAATGGCCCATTGAATTTCAAAATAAAAATTACTCAAAGTGACTATATCCAAACTTGATAATTTTTAACCAGGTTTTCCATGAGAAAAATCTTGTTATTAGAATGGTGAAAATGGACTGGGTGGATGGTGGGCGGGCGGCTGGGCAGTGGAGTGGCTGCCAAATGGGTACATCATTTGTCCGAAGCAAATCTCCTACAGTTTTTGAGATAGAAACTTTTCATTTAGCAAATGATTTGTACACATATCAGAGGTGTGCATGTAAGTTTGATTTTGATTTTTGATTTAAATCAATGCCAAAATTTCCAGTAGTTGAACTTAGTAATTTTTACATCAAATCTCTCCCTATAGGGTACCCCATTTGTCAAGAGCAAATCTCTTACAGTTTTTGAGATAGAACTTTTTATTTTGCAGATGGTTGTACATGTATCAGAGATGTGCATGTAAGTTTGATTTTGGTTTTTTGATAACTTATGCCAAAATTTCCAGTTGTTGAACTTAGTCATTTTTACATAAAATCTCTGCCTTTAGGATACCCCATTTGTCCGGAGCAAATCTCCTACAGTTATTGAGATAGAAGCTTTGTGCTTTGCAGATCATTTGTACACATATCAGAGGTGTGTATGGTACTTTGATTTTTATTCCAAATCTTTGCCTGCAGGGTTCCCCATTTGTCCAGAGCAAATTTCCTAGTTTTTTAGATAGAACTTTTTTTGTTTGCAAATTATTTGTAGAGGTGTGCATGTAACTTTGATTTTTGATAATTTATGCCAAAATTACCAGTTGATGAACTTAGTCATTATTATATTAGATATCTGTTAACAAGGGTACTCCATCTGTCCCTAACATGACGTCATCTCCAACAGTTTTCTATAAACTGTAAAAAATAGGCTACTTCAAAGCAAGGTTAAACATGATTTCCAGATTGAAAACTAGAGTAATGACTGTCGGAAATGACAGTGATCCCCGCACCCCCTGTTTGACACAGAAAACAGCTATAGACCCTGGGTATAATTTTTCTAAACATTTTTAACCGGGTTTTCCATCTGAAAAATCCGGTTATTAAAATGGTGAAAATGGCGGGCGGGCGGCTGCCAAATGGGTACATCATTTGTCTGGAGCAAATCTCCTACAGTATTTGAGACAGGAAGTTTTATATTTTGCACATTAATTGTACATATATCAAAGGTGTGCATGGTACTTTGATATTGATTTTTGATAATTTATGTAAAAAATATCAGTTGTTGAACTTAGTCATTTTTAGGTCAAATTTTTAACAATAGGGTACCCCTTTCTCCTACAGTATTTGAGACAGGAAATTTTTATTTTGCACATCAATTGTACATATATCAAAGGTGTGCATGGTATTTTGATTTTTGATAATTTATGTAAAAAATATCTGTTGTTGAACTTAGTCATTTTTCAAAGGTGTGCATGGTACTTTGATTTTGATTTTTGATAATTTATGTCAAAAATATTTGTTGTTGAACTTAGTCATTTTTAGGTCAAATTTTTAACAATAGGGTACCCCCTTTGTCCGGAGCAATTTTCCTACAGCAGGGATGTGATACTTCCGCGGAATAGCGGATTTCCGTGGGTCGGATACTGACCGATTCCGTTATTATATGTATTTTTATACTTCCGCCAGGCTGATTTCCGGTTATTTCCGCGGGTCATCAAATGTATGAATCTCATCCCTGCTACAGTATTTGAGACACATCAATTGTACATATATCAAAGGTGTGCATGGTTTTTTGATTTTGATTTTTGATTATTTATGTAAAAAAATCAGTTGTTGAACTTAGACATTTTTAGGGTCAAATTTTTAACAATAGGGTACCCCCTTTGTCCGGAGCAAATCTCCTACAGTATAAGACATAGGCAGTTTTTAATTTGCAGATCAGTTGTACATATATATCAAAGGTGTGCATTGTACTTTGATTTTGATTTTTGTTGAATAATGCCAGAATTACCAGTGGTTGAACTTAGTCATTTTAAGGTCAAATATTTACCAATAGGGTGTCCCATTTGTCCAAAACAAATCTCCTACAGTTTAATAGACAGAAAGTTTTTATAATGCAGATCATTTGTACCTGTATCAGAGGTGTGCACAGTTTTATTTTCATTTTTGATTAAAATCCAAGTTGCTGAACTTTCAGAAATAGGCTACTTTGATGGAAGGTTTAACATTGAAAATTAATGAAGATTATAAGTACATTTCAAATATTCAGGGTTAACCCATGTGTAAGATATACTGTCCATGTAAAAGAAAACCCGGTTTGCTGTCACATTGACAGCTTTCCTCTTGTTGAAATTAAACTATTGACAGTCACTATTTTTACCATAAGGAAGTAAAGAATATATGGTTGTTAGGCAGAATTCCAAAAAATAAGTAGTCTTTGAGACTTTCAGGAATTTCCAAACTTGGAATCAACAAATTTTTTAACTGTAGTTTCAATGTAGAATTCCAAAAATTAGTGGTCTGTGACACTTTCAGGAAATTTACCAAAATTGGAATCAATTATTTTGGAAATCCAATTGGTGAAAATTATTGACCTTATCAGAACAAATGCTATCAGTTTGGTTGCTAGGTAGCATTCCAAAAAATATGTGGTCTTTGACACTTTCAGGAAATTTACCAAAATTTTTGAAATTCAATTGGTGAAAATGATTGCCCTAATGGAAACAAATCCTAACAGTATTGTTGCTAGGTAGAATTCCAAAAAATAAGTGGTCTTTGATACTTTCAGGAAATTTACCAAAATGGGAATCAAATATTTTTGAAATTCAATTGATGAAAATGATTGCCCTAATGGAAACAAATCCTTACAGTATTGTTGCTAGGTAGAATTCCAAAAAATAAGTGGTCTTTGACACTTTCAGGAAATTGACCAAAATTGGAATCAAATATTTTTGAAATCCAATTGGTGAAAATGATTAACCTTATCAAAACAAATGCTGAAAGTATGGTTGCTAGGTAGAATTCCAAAAAATAAGTGGTCTTTGAGACTTCAGGATATTTACCAAAATAGGAATCACATTTTCGAATTCTAAGATTCTAGAACTTTCATTTTTTCTCAAATACTTGCCAAAATATAAGATTATATGCCAAAATGTCCAAAAATATCAGTCTTTGACATTTTCAGGAAATTTACCGAAGTTGGAATCGGAATCAAAATTCATAGCTTATTGCGCATCTACAGACTATATGCAACAATTCTGCAAAAAAGTTAAATCCATAAATTCAAAAATGTAGGATGAGTTTGCGTCGCATGCCATATGTGTCACAATCCACATTTTGAAGTCTTTGTCAAATCGACATCTTGGGGCCTCTTGTTTGCATCAAGATAGATATCAAAAATCTGAAAGCTTATTGCGCATCTGCAGACCATAATCAACAATTTTACAATAAAATTAAAACCCTAAATCCAAAAATGTAGGAGGAGTTCGCGTCACATGCCACATGTGTAAAAATGGACATCTTGGGGCCTCTTGTTTGCACCAAGACCAATATCAAAATTCCGAAAGCTTATTGCGCATCTGCAGCATTTATGCAACAGTTCTATAACAAAATTAAAACCCTTAATCCAAAAATGTAGGAGGAGTTCGTGTCGCAAGGATGTGTGACGGACGGACAGACGGACAGACGGACGGACAGAGGAGGCCAACGACAATACATGTATCCCCGAACTTTCATTTGAAAGTGCGGGGATAATCATATAATGTCTACATTCTTTGAGACTGCTTGTCTTTGTCAGATATTTGCAACAGCTAGCTGACAAATGTCAAATATTTGCAACAGCTAGCTGACAATGCATGTTAAAACATTTTGCATGAAATCTCTCTTTCTGATCAAGACTTTCAACAATTTTAAGTTTTAAACAAGAGGAAAGCTGTCAGTGTGACAGCAAATTGGGTTTTCTTTCACATGGGCAGTACATCTTGCACATTGGTCAACCCTAAATATCTGAATTGAACACTTTTTATCCCCCGCACTTTCGAATGAAAATTCGGGGATATTGTCGTTGGCCTTGTCTGTCCGTCCGTCTGTCCGTCACACATCCTTGCGACGTGAACTCCTCCTACATTTTGGATTTAGGGTTTTAATTTTGTTATAGAACTGTTGCATAAATGCTGCAGATGCGCAATAAGCTTTCGGAATTTTGATATTGGTCTTGGTGCAAACAAGAGGCCCCAAGATGTCCATGTTGACACATGTGGCTTGCGACGCAAACTCCTTCTACATTTTTGGATTTAGGGTTTTAATTTTGTTGAAGAATTGTTGCATATGGTCTGTAGATGGGCAATAAGCTTTCGGATTTTTGATATTGGTCTTGATGCAAACAAGAGGCCCCAAGATGTCGATTTGACAAAGACCACAAAATGTGGATTGTGACACATAGAGCATGCGACGCAATCTCGTCCTACTTTTTTGGATTTATGGATTTAATTTTATTGCAGAATTGTTGCATATAGTCTGTAGATGCGCAATAAGCTTACAGAATTTTGATTCCGGTTCCAACTTTGGTAAATTTCCTGGAAATGTCAAAGACTGATATTTTTGGACATTTTGGCATATAATCTTATATTTAGGCAAGTATTTGGAAAAAAATAAAAATTCTGAAATCTTGGAATTCGAAAATGTGATCCCGATTTTGGTAAATATCCTGAAAGTCTCAAAGACCACTTATTTTTTGGAATTCTACCTAGCAACCATACTTTACGTATTTGTTTTGATAAGGTTAATCATTTTCATCAATTGGATTTCAAAAATATTTGATTCCAATTTTGGTAAATTTCCTGAAAGTGTCAAAGACCACTTATTTTTTGGAATTCTACCTAGCAACAGTACTGTAAAGATTTGTTTCCATTAGGGGAATCATTTTCACCAATTGAATTTCAAAAATATTTGATTCCCATTTTGGTAAATTTCCTGAAAGTGTCCAAGACCACTTATTTTTAGGAATTCTACCTAGCAACAATACTGTTAGGATTTGTTTCCATTAGAGCAATCATTTTCACCAATTGAATTTCAAAAATATTTGATTCCAATTTTGGTAAATTTCCTGAAAGTGTCAAAGACCACATAATTTTTGGAATTCTACCTAGCAACCATGCTGTTAGGGTTTGTTTCCATTAGGGCAATCATTTTCACCAATTGAATTTCAAAAATATTTGATTCTAGTTTTGGTAAATTTCCTGAAAGTGTCAAAGACCACATATTTTTTTTGAATTCCACCTAGCAACCAAACTGTTAGCATTTGTTTCCATTAGGGCAATCATTTTGACCAATTGAATTTGAAAAATATTTGATTCCCATTTTGGTAAATTTCCTGAAAGTGTCAAAGACCACATATTTTTTTGGAATTCTGCCTAGCAACCATGCTGTTAAGGTTTGTTTCCATTAGGGCAATCTTTTTCACCAATTGAATTTCAAAAATATTTGATTCTAATTTTGGTAAATTTCCTGAAAGTGTCAAAGACCACATATTTTTTGGAATTCTTCCTAGCAACCAAACTGTTAGCATTTGTTTTGATAAGGTCAATCATTTTCACCAATTAGATTTCCAAATAATTGATTCCAAATTTGGTAAATTTCCTGAAATTGTCAAAGACCACTAATTTTTGGAATTCTACATTGAAACCAAAACTGAAATCATACGGGATCACAGGGGACTTACTCAAATGGTTTGAAAATTATATTGATAACAGAACTCAAGCAGTTTTTGTTGAAAATGAAATTTCACTAACTGGCACAGTTAAAGCTGGTGTCCCACAAGGGTCTGTACTTNGATTGTCTTGGTCAGCCTTTAATCTCACTTCATTCCATTTCTTTTCTCATGGTCTTTTTACCTTATACTTTTATTTTTCTTGTGTGCATACACCTTCAGTTCAAACATCTCCTTTTTCTCTTTCTCTTTTGAATTGCAACTTTTTTAGTTATGTTTTGCTGACGTCAAAAATAATTAATATGTGTATTCTATGTAAGGAAAGGACTGTATTAAGTTGTGATAACTTGTGTCTAATCCTAATAAATATGTTTAAATCTAATCTGAAACCATAGTAAAAAAAATTGTTAGATTTAGAAGAAACGTTTCACCAATTTGATTTCCAAAGTATATGATTCCAAGTTTGGTAAAATTCCTGAAAGTCTCAAAGACTACTTATTTTTTGGAATTCTGCCTAACAACCATATATTCTTTAATTCCTTATGGTAAAAATAGTGACTGTGAATAGTTTAATTTCAAAAATGTTAAGAAAAATTATACCCAGGGTCTATAGCTGTTTTCTGTGTCAAACAGGGGGTGCGGGGATCACTGTCGTTTCCGACAGTCATTACTCTAGTTTTTTTGGGGTAATGCCCCTTTTTGACTTTGAATTTTGCAAAATTAAGTTGATGGACGACAATTCTCCTACATTTTTCTTCGGATTTCAACTTCACAGGATTGTTGACCATCATGCCTAGTTGTTCATATCATCGCCAGATTCATCAGCTCATTTTTGTGGGAGTTACACTCCTTGTTAACTTAGAATTTCGCAAAATTAAGTTTGTGGACAACAATTCTCCTAAATCTTTCATTAGATTTCTACCAAACTTCAAAGGATTGTTGACCATTATGCCTAGTTGTGCATGCCTTCCTGGAATGATCGGCTAATTTTTGTAGGAGTTATGCCCCTTTCTGACTTAGAATTTTGGAAAATTACGTTTGTGGACGCCGATTCTCCTACATCTTTCATAGGATTTCAACCAAATTTCACAGGACTGTTGAACTTCATGCCTAGTTGTGCATATTTTCTTGCCAGATTTATTGGCTAATTTTTGTGGGAGTTATGCCCCTTTCTTACTTAGAATTTGCAAAATTAATTTTGTTGATGCCATTTCTCCTACATATTTTATTGGATTTCAGCCAAACTTCACAGGATTATTGACCATCATGCTTCGTTGTGCATATTGTCTAAATGGAATAATCTGCCAATGCTGGCAACATAAAACTTACTTGTGTTTTATCTGTCAAAGAACATTATGAACTGGGTGGGGGGAGGGAAGGGAGACATTCGTTTTTGTATCAAAATCACACTTCTAGTTTTAGTCCCATCTGCCAGCTTTTGAAAATCCCCCTGAAAATTTTTGTAAAAAGATGTTTTTAAAATTGATGACAATATGGTTATTATAGGTTGAATGGTTATATATAGTGAATACATTTCTAGGTTCCTTTGCATTTCATGAAATTATACACATTGTACTTTTGAATTCTATCCTATTATTTTGCAAGATGAAAAGTCAACTTTTGAGATTCACAATATCCATGAGCGCTATATGCCTAAAACTACCATAAAATGGGAAAGTTTGCATCTATGTATAGATGACTTGTCATTAAAGTACAATACAGATTTAATTGCTAGGCGAAAGTTAGTACACCATTGTGTGACTTATCAGTAAGTCTGTCATTGATATTTAAATTCCTTATCAAAGTAAATTTTTATAAAAATCAAAGAGTTATATCCCTTTATTTCATATTTTGTAAATAATTACATTAAAATTATTACCATTAATTAAAAACCAAACTTAATTGAAAATTTTATGTTTCTGCCAAACTTTCCAACAGGTTTCCTCTTAAAACTGTGTTAAAATTTTGACATTAATTAATACCACATTTGTGTTCATTTATTTTTGGAATTGTAAAGTTTAAAATTTAAAAAAAAATATTAAAGCTTAAAATTTAATATAAATAAATATGTGACATTTCAAACACTCGTACAATCCAGACAAAGATTTAAGGGTTACTTAATAAGTATAAAAGTAATTTTGGAGGAGTTTATTGGTGTGTAAACACAGCCGACTCGCACACAAACTGAATAAAGTGTGAAGGACTTTAGGTAAAGTTTATGAGTGAAAGACAGTGTTTACACATCCATAAATACCTTCAAAATTACTTTTATTTTTTATCATTCTAATCTTTGAACTGTAAACAATAGTGGTGTTCCGATGATCGGAAAATGTCTCAAATCGGTCGGTTGACTATCCAGACATGATTAATCGATTGAGATTTTCTTCAATCGATTGATAATCGGTTAACTTAAAGTACACGTGAACTTTAGGGAAAAAATTGGATGGCCATGAAAAGTTAATACATTTGAAAACTTGCCCTCCCTGATCAGTTTCAGCTCAGCTTGCTAAAACAAAGATGTACTTTTGCCATCACTTTTGATCCATCATCTGTCTGTCATTCCTAGCCTTCCCATCATCTGTCCATTGTCCTTCTTCTTTGTCTGTCCATCATGAACATTTTAATTTAAAGATTTTTTCCTCTGAAACTACTGGGCCAAATGGTACAATGAACTTGGTAACAACAATCCTTGGGTGGCCCTATATAAAACATTGTTTTTGGGGTTCAAAGATGCGCCAGAAGGGAACATAATTTAACACTGGAGCATATGGGACATATATATATAGATCTTCTTCTCACAAACTGCTTGCCCAAATGGAACTAAAATTAATTACAGTATTGCTTGGGTTATCCATTGTACAAAAAATTCTATACCAGAAACAAGATGGCCACCAGCAGGGAGCATAGTTTAACATCAGACCTTATGGGAATTTTTTTTTAATCCTTTTCTCTGAAACTATCAGTACTATTGCAACAAAACTTGGTCACAATGCTCTTCAGATAGACTCATTTTATAATATGTCCTGCAAGTTTTGATTCTATCAAGATGGCTGTTAGTGAATCATTGTTTAACACTGGATACTTTTGGAACAATTTCAAAGATCTTCCCAATTGAAAAACTTAATAGGCCAGTTAGAACCAAACTTGGTCAAAACAATCTTCAGGTAGTCCATAGATTTATGGGGGAAAGTCAGTGGTTATCCAAATTAAGCAAAGGAAATAATGCTTTATTGTGTACATTAGTATGTACAAATTTCACATTTACAAGGTAAACCATTTAGAATTCATTAGTTCCAATGAAAATCAAGCATTTCATACTTAAGACACATATTTAAAAGTCCTAAAGCAAAATTAAAGGAGGAATTGCAGGATAACCTATTATGACCGATAATCGGTCAGTTAAGCCTAACCAATTATGATAGATAATCGGTTGGTATTTTCATCCGATTGAACAACACTAGTAAACAATGATTTCACTGAATTTGATATCAATATATACTGCACTATTTATGTATGAAAAAGAAAGGAAATGAGGGTAAATGTCAAGGAGACAACATCCCATATCTAAGTTAAAACGACCCAAAGCAAAGCATCTAGGGGTCACTGTACGGTCTTCAACACAGTGAGGAACCTCACACCATATAGCAAGCCCTAAATGGCCCCAAGAAGGTAAAAAAGTGAATAAATCAATGGAAACAAACCACATCCAATAACCCAAATATNAAGTACATAAAACATGAAGACAATACACATGTATACATAGTGTATTAATGGGCAAGAAGCCTTTGTCGAGAGAATAACTTTGTTGTTGTTCATGACGTTGAGCAATGAAATTGGACGTTGCAAATGCAATTGGAATTATTATTTTTTATTCCAACACAATTATATATTATGGTGGATTTTTTATAAAATAAATGTTTACCTGTAATTAACCTGAAAATTTGGCGCTTATGATAGAATAATGCATCACACTGAAAGGAAAAATTGGTGTAATGCCACGGGAAGATGTATATTACAGAAAATGGCAGTTTGGTGTTTTCATTGTAAGAAATCTCTGTAATTTTCTATAGGATATATTTTATAGAAATAAAGCAAAACATAAAACTAGATATTACCTTAATATCAGAAAAACTTAGTCAAGTTCTGTGGTAAGGGGATCAGTTGTCATAAATATAAAACGATTTCTTGGATTTGACGACAATGTCCCATCCAGTCAAACAACGGAAATATTTTAGTGATGCTATTTCTCCTGAGCAATTTAGTTATTTGATTCAAAAACAAAAGCCAGACATTACTGAATCTTAATTAACTTGTTACAGGACATCGAGGGTTACGTATCGTAAATCCACTCCAGATGACCGCGAGTAATGAGTTATTACAACAATTGACTTCACACCATTTATTTCTCTCTGGCGTGTTGTCCAATTCAGAAATACAATAAAAATCAGTGTTATGTCAACGTGTCATTAGAGAAAAATTTTCTGTAAACATTCATTAAGATGGATGTTTCTGTGGAGTGTAATGAAGTTGATGAACTTCATAAACACTGATAGAAATGATGATTATACATGTTAAACAGTAGGAACAAACTGGGGGAAATCACAATTGGGTTTGTATATAAAGTTAGCAGGGAACATTTTGAAAGCAAATATTTTTGTATAGGATTAAGAGTGACTCTTTTTGTGTAAAATAATTAGAAAAACATCAGAGTTGGAATAAAAGCTTGTCCTCCCGGCAGAGGCAGGCTAATATTTTCAAAAATTTACATATGCATATAGCACATATATTGTAATTTTGAACTCTAGAGCAGGGTAGAATTTGGAGTTAATTTCCAATACTGAAATAGAAATAGAATCCTTTCATGCCTTCCTAATTTGTAAGTCATGTTTGTTTCTTGAAAATTTTGAAGTTAAACTGTGTTTGCTATATTTGCCATTTTCCGACTTGACTATGGTGACGTCATGAAAAAAGGCGACCATGCCTGATAACACCATGCTCAAAGAACACATCAATTTGAATAATTGGAAAAGGGGGTCATGTTTCTATCCAAAATCTCCTTGAAATCATTAGAGAAATAAAATCAACAACTGTGTCTTGTGTGAAAGGACATTTCTACACCGGGGGGAGGTCATGTTTGTGTCACAAAATCTACTTGAATTCATTACAGAAACAGTTTCCACAACCATATTTCGTGAGAAACGATATTTTTACAGTCTCAATAGATATATTTTCAAATATTTAAAGCACCCGGCAAACTTAATGATTGTCTTAAAAACAGCTTGGATCATAGGTTAACACAGGTCATATCAGAAAATTGTATTTTGATTATTTCTCCTGAAACTACTGAAGGAAATTTAACCAAACTCGCAGGAATGAGGTATGGAAAATCTTGTACAATAAATGTTTTTATAGAATTCAACTGTCCAAAAATAGTTAGGTAGCTTGAGTTAATGTGAGCTAGTATGTCTAGTATGTCTAGTGAATGTAGGATGGATAGCAATGGAATTTAGTAGCATTATTTTTCTTAGTATGTCTTCTTAGCTCATTGGAATGTAGAAATTACTTAATCATTTGTCCATAGGCATTACTAAGAAGCAAGTCAGGTGAGCAATACAGTTTTTAAGTCTCTGACCTTGAGTTCATAACAGACCAATTGTAAGCCCTTGGTGAAAATCAGTCTTAGGACCTTTAGCCTTTTGGGCTGATGATATGAGCGAAAGCTGACAACAGGTCAAACATGAGAAATGCCATTCAATCATGTGAAGAATTATTTAAACTAATTTATCTTTCATCAATATGGAAATATGATTCAGCGATTTACAATTTACAACAAACACTTTATATATAGATTATTATGATGCAGAAACGTCTTTGATTTAAGTAGGCCGAGGAGTAGTATTTGTAGTAATTTGATCGTTAAAGCTTGTTATAAAGAATAGAATATTCTTAGAATATTGAATTGTATTCAAAAGAATTCAGACATCAATATTGCTTAAGAAACCTGGGAAGTCTTTCGTGAAATTCTTGAATATATTGTTGTGAAAAAGTAAACTAAAACAAGATCATGTTATAATTAAAAATTGGCTCATGTAATAACCTATATTATTGTCTTTATAGTTCTTTGTGAATATTTGCAATCTATATAATGGCTATTTGAATCGGAAAATTCTCTCATTATTTCATTTGTATCAACCGGGCATCCTTGTACTTATTGGAAGTGTCTTTTGCAGTTGCTACATCTCCAATGTCTGTCTAAATTGAAGATGGGTTATATCAAAAAAGCAGATTTTAAGCCTTCTGTAGGTGGTATCTGTATAAAAGAATAAAAGATAACAATGAACACACCCAAAAGTTTCAGTTAATTGCTCCTTTAAGTGAAAACAAAAATTTCAGGAAGGTCTTTTATCAAATACATTGTTTAATCTGTTCAAAGACTCATGTTTATGGAATATGACGAGTTTGAATGAGATTCTGGTCACAGAGAAAGTAAACGAAATTTTAAATAAAGAAATAAATGAGCACTACATCACCCCCGAGTTTTCTGTCAACAGAAATAAAGTCTGAAACAGCAGTATTTATCTACAATGCTATAAATCAACTTGACATTTTCCGTAAATGATTATACAACAGTTGTCTTTCAGGGCACGCGTTACTACACTTAATTGTTAAAGTTTAACAATTCCATTGACATGTTAAGTGCCGTTTTCAGCTGTCAGACGACACCCACTTAAACACTTGTCCATTAAAACATTGTATTTTTAAAAAATTGTCTGAAGTGCTATGTATGTGACTGGAATTAGAACTGAGTTTTCTAATATTTACTACAAGTAGGCCATTTAAAAGCTTACCTTATGGACTGTTCTTGCACAAATAGTTAAGCATTTAAATCAGAAAAATCTTCTAATTCCATTTTACATAAATAAAACTCTGCAAAACTGGTATTTTTGGAAATTTTATGTAGCAATCATTTCTGTTTGAACTAGTTGAATACCTTTTAGTTAAACAGACATTTTCAACACCACAGTTGCAGAAATATTTTGTTCTGTTCGGGGTTTCATCTCATCCCTTCATAGAGGGGGTCCAAAAGGATTCTTTGTTTGCTCAAATTCATTTCAGTTTTAGACATTGCATTGTTAAATTTTTGTTCAAGATCACCTGGCTATAGAAAGGATGGGCTTTTGCCATCACTTTGGGTCTGTCCTTGGTCTATCTGTCCTTCGTCCATCATCTTTTCCATGTAAACTTTCATTCAGAGATCTTCTCCTCTGGAACTTCTTAGACAATTGGAATCAAACTTTGCCTGAAAAGTCATTAGATGGTCCCTTTTAGACAATTTGAATCAAACTTGGCCTGAAAAGTCATTAGATGGTCCCTTCAAAAAGGTGTTTTTTTCCAATGCTGCAATTGGAACCATAGTTTAACTTTAGATTCTTCAACATAAACTTTCTATTTCAGCCATGGTCTAGGTGAGCAATACAGGCTCTTGAGAGCCTCATATATAATTGATTTGAAAAATATAACAAATCACATGTAAGGCCTATTTCTATCTTTTTTGCAAGAAATTTTCATATTTTGCAAAAAGATACTGTAAAGTCTTTTCTCTAATTTCTATCCAGTTTTCACACTTCCTGAACGGTGTGGGAAACATTTGTTCTCCTCTCTAGAGAGGAGAACAAGTTTCGTGACATTTCCCGCCCAATTCATTAGGAGTACAATCCTCGGTGTTTTTCGTCCAGTCATTAGAGAAACAGTTTCCACAACTTAAACTGACACATTAATTATGAAATTTCTCACATCTCGCTAAATAAATTTCAAATGTTTAAAATCTCTGCAAGCCTCGCTTTCAAACATTTGAAAAATTTATTTAACTCGATGTGAGAAATTTCTTAATCAACTAGTTCTCGTTATGGAAACTATATGTATTTGCCATAATGAAAATACTAATATAAAGATCTTTTCAAATGGGGGTAATAACAAAATTACCCAACAGATTTGTCAACAGCTAAAGTCTAACAATCAAACAGATAAAGCAGGTGGAATGCACCTGATAAATTGTTGATTGCAATGTTCCTGACTTGGTATAGGCATTTAAAAAAAAATGGCGAGTAAAACCAATTTTATGGCATGCCAAATGGGGTAGTGTCCTGTAGCAACTTGATAGCAATTGCTATTGAAAAGTTGTAGACAGTAAAAAGAAATGATCATCCCAGTATTATAACTGAATCTTGAATGACAGTTTGGACCGAAACTTCAATTTTTTCCACAATGAACTTATATGAAAATGAAGTGAAAATGGTACAGAGAAAATAATTGACAAAATTACAAAGTTTCGTTTTATATTAAAATCGCCACCTTTTTGTAACCAAGGAAATAGAACTGCAGGAAGTTTCTATAACACCACAGAACTTAATTAATAAAACTTCTTCATAGGATCCTTCCCGTTCTTTACAGTTTGTTTACTAATGTGTGCTGCTTTATTTATACAATAAATTCATTTACACAGATTCAACGTAAAATGTGATTAGAATTTGGATGGCGTATTTCATTTACCGCAAATGACTTTCCCATAATGAATGATTTTCCGGTAAGAATGGTTTAGTTCTATTTCACACTGTATCGTGCCGAAAAAGACATTATTGTAAATGATGCCTTAGTGAAGAAGCAAGAAGCTTAACAAATGAAAAGCCTTTTTCACATTTATTGCACCATTTCACTTAACAGCTATGGAAATTGGATTTCATACTTTTCTTTAGAAAAGTAGCAGTACTTCTTGGAGATTGGAATGAGAAATGGTTGAAATTTATGTGATAAAGAAGACTCTGTTGAAATTTATTTTGAAATTTACAAGCAATTAAATGCATTAAAACGTTGAAATGCCTAAAAGATTCAATGCATTAAAATCCAACGCTCGGATTTTAGGAGCATTAGAAAGACAATACACAAACATTTCATTTCACTAAATGTATTGGAAGCAGTCTATTAGTCATGTTATTTGTGTATTGCACAGGTCGACTAAAGCCATTTATTCATCATTGTCCATTTAGCGTTGCGACTGAATTTTCAGTATAGGATTCTAATTTTTGGTATGACAACATAATGTTTACACAGAAAGTAACAAAAATTTAGAATGCGATAAATTTTTTAGTCCACTTTTGCCCTACACCTTCATATTTCATCATGTCACCATACATTTGAACAGGATCTAGCTAAACATCTATTATAAAGTAAAGGTTTATTGCATGAATTATATAAACTCGTATAGATTTTTGCAATATGAAATTATACTAAAAACAATACATTTAAATACATTCTAGATACTGTTAAGTTTGGATGTACACTGTGTACCAAAATAGTGGTCACTGTCGATGTATAAAAATCGATGTGGTTATATGAATTTCTCATAACACATTAGGGGATGTGGCAGCCCTTTCGTCATCGTTTACAATAGAATCAATTTTTCCCAACAACAATTTCATTTCGTTTAAAAAAAATTTCCACTTATTACAACTAAACAAACACTGCAGGATTTGATCAAGTTTGTTGTATAGGTTACCAGGAACGGGAATCAATCAATTTCATTTTTTGGGATGACTGAGGGAATCGTACATTTTTTTCTCAGGAATTTGGGATCAAACCCCTCCTACCCAACCCTTAAATTAAATCAATACCACATACAATGAATTCTGATTTCTATTCGCTATATAACTGGATATGTGAAACCATGAAGGGACTCTGTTGCTGCATATAGATCTAAATACTTGAACAGCAGCAGTACAAATAATCATTTTTCGAACCAACACAGTCACTATAGAAGGGTCTAGTAGGTATTTGATAACACAATACCGAAGTAACTTTGAATTTATGATAAGATAAATATCGGAATGAGATTTGGGAATGTCTTTAGATGCAAGTAATCATTGATCATGGGATCATTATCCGTTCTGTTTGATGTCTTTTTTTCTCCTTTTTATGGAATTCAGTTCTGTTCCATTTTTGAAACACTAATATGCGGGAAACATTAACCATTAAGGACGTTTTTTTTTTCGAACGACAATGTATAACGTAATGTCATTTTGCGCCGAAATCGGCATTGCTCATTTGTAGTGATAAGAATAGCAGTTTTCTCTCTGTAGCTTTAAAATAAGCACATGGACCCCCATTTTTCAAAGTGAATTTTAAAAGAGTGATGTTTTATGTAGATCTCTGCGAATTATGAAGAAAAAAATCGGTTCACAATTTTTTTCTATATCAAATTTTACCTACGAAAAATGAACGTTTATTCTATAAATATTTACATTAATGTCAATTTCGAACTACAAATGATATAATTTTGTTTTAAAATGTATGCCATCTTCTCCAGAAATATCTCATGAAGCTGTAGCAAAAAACCAGAAGCAATTAGCTTCATTGGTTTAAAAGTTATGACATATTACATATTGCTGTAAAAATACATTTTTAGATCACCTGGCTATGCCAGGGTGAGCTTTTGCCATCACTTGGCATCCGTCGTCCGTCCGTCCGGCGTAAACTTTTCATTCAAAGATCTTCTCCTCTGGAACCACTTGGCCAATTGGAACCAAATTTGGTCACAATAGTCCTTGGGTGGTCCCCTTTAAAAATTGTATCCAGCAGGTCCGTACCTCATCCAAGATGGCCGCCAGCGGGGAACATAGTTTTAACATTGGACCCTATGGGAAAAGACATTCAAAGATCTTCTTCTCAGAAACTACTGGCCCAATTATAACCAAACTTAGTCACAATGGTCCTTAGATGGTCCCATCCAAAAATGGTATACGACAGATCCTTACCTCATCCAAGATGGCTGCCAGCGGGGAACATAGTTTTAACATAGGACCCTATGGGAAAAGACATTCAAAGATCTTCTTCTCAGAAACTACCAGCCCAATTATAACCAAACTTAGTCACAATGGTCCTTAGATGGTCCCATCCAAAAAAGGTATCCGACAGATCCATACCTCATCCAAGATGGCCACCAGCAGGGATCATAGTTTTAACATTGGACCCTATGGGAAAAGACATTCAAAGATCTTTTTCTCAGAAACTACTAGTCCAATTAGAGCCAAACTTAGTCACAATGGTCCTTAGATGGTTCCTTCCAAAAAAGGTATCCGACAAGTCTGTACCTCATCCAAGATGGCCGCCAGCGGGGAACATAGTACTATGGGTAAAGACATTCAAAGATCTTCTTCTCAGAAACTATTTGTCCAATTAGAACTAAACTTAGTCACAATGGTCCTTAGGTGGTTCCTTCCAAGAAAGGTATCCGACAGATCCGTCCCTCATCCAAGATGGCTGCCAGCGGGGAACATAGTTTTAACATTGGACACTATGGAAAAGACATTCAAAGATCTTCTACTCAGAAACTACTAGTCCAATTTACACCAAACTTAGCCATCATGGTTCTTAGATGGTCCCATTAAAAAAAAATTATCTGACAGGGCCATACCTCATCCAAGATGGCTGCCAGCAAGGAACATAGTTTAAACATTGGACCCTTAATGGTAACCCCTGTCCAAATTTTAATTTGAATTGTAGTCTGATATGGGTTGAAATGGAATGTAAACTAGACCAGAGAACTGAAATTTTAGAAAAAAAAAGTATTCTGCTAGACATTTTATTTGTGATTGCAGCACTATGTTTAAACTAGATTTGACAAGGCGAAAACCCTTTCCCAAATTTATTTGTAACAGGGGGACTGAATGTTTTAATTTCAGCAATATGTATTATCTTGATTATAAGGGGAACCTCTGCCAAAATTTTTTTGGAATGGTGTTCTGTTAAGGGTTGTAATGGATGGTGGAGCTTTCGGTTGCCATGGAAACTTGACAAGAAAACTGAAGTTTTAGAAAAAAAGTATTCTGCTAAATTTTATGTTTTGTTTTCAGAAATATGTAAACACTAGTTAATAAGGAGAACCCGGTTCTCCAATTTTTTTGAAAGGGGCTTGTAATATTTTGATTTTGGCAATAATTATTACCTAGATTATAAGGGAAACCCCTGCCAAAATTATTTTTGAAAGGTGGTCTTAAATGGGTTGAAATAGATAACGCATTCAAATACATTTAATTAAGGTAGTTCGATCCTAATAAAAATTTCAGACAGAATTTTTTTCTTTTAAGATATTTTGTAGGTCTTAACCTATGTATTCAAAAAATAAAATGAAAATGATATGTCACCGATCATCTTTTCCCGTTATCTGGCTTGGAAAATTAGGCCAGATTCAGTATTTTTCAGCAATATTTACAAAGAATATATAGGGAACTGTGATAACATGCATATTGTTTATCTTTCATATAAAATAAATATCAGATAGATTTTTTTTATATTTTGTTATTTCAGAGACATACATTTAAGCTATCTGTTACGCTGAAAAAATCTATATGTCACCGTTCGATTAAGAGAGATATTTTATATAGTTTACGAAATAGACAATATTTACGGGAAAAGGGAACTAATTCGCGGGAAAGTGTATGTCAATCTATTATGACATCACAGTGAATGGGCCAATACATGAATATCCCGGTTTGAAAAATCAAGTCAATTCCGCATCCGACTCGTGTTTCGCAAATGCGCCAATCGAATGCGCCGTGTGTTAGTGTCGAACTACCTTAAAGATCCTTTTTGAAACAATTTGTCCAATTAGAAAACAATGGTACATTGATGGTACCTTTCAATAAAGGTATCCGGGAGGACCACACCTCATCCAATATGGCTGCCAGCATTGAGATAGTTTATATTGGATGCCATTAAAAGAATTAGGTCTCTGAAATCACTAATCCCATTAGAAATAAACTTGATCACAAAAGTCCTTTGGTGGCCCCCTTCAAATTTGCATTTGGCATGTCTTCATCGAATCCAAGGTGTCCTCCAGCAGGGAACATAGTT
>MJUU01034615.1:68136-117980 GCA_002080025.1 Modiolus philippinarum
TTAAGGTAGTTCGATCCTAATAAAAATTTCAGACAGAATTTTTTTCTTTTAAGATATTTTGTAGGTCTTAACCTATGTATTCAAAAAATAAAATGAAAATGATATGTCACCGATCATCTTTTCCCGTTATCTGGCTTGGAAAATTAGGCCAGATTCAGTATTTTTCAGCAATATTTACAAAGAATATATAGGGAACTGTGATAACATGCATATTGTTTATCTTTCATATAAAATAAATATCAGATAGATTTTTTTTATATTTTGTTATTTCAGAGACATACATTTAAGCTATCTGTTACGCTGAAAAAATCTATATGTCACCGTTCGATTAAGAGAGATATTTTATATAGTTTACGAAATAGACAATATTTACGGGAAAAGGGAACTAATTCGCGGGAAAGTGTATGTCAATCTATTATGACATCACAGTGAATGGGCCAATACATGAATATCCCGGTTTGAAAAATCAAGTCAATTCCGCATCCGACTCGTGTTTCGCAAATGCGCCAATCGAATGCGCCGTGTGTTAGTGTCGAACTACCTTAAAGATCCTTTTTGAAACAATTTGTCCAATTAGAAAACAATGGTACATTGATGGTACCTTTCAATAAAGGTATCCGGGAGGACCACACCTCATCCAATATGGCTGCCAGCATTGAGATAGTTTATATTGGATGCCATTAAAAGAATTAGGTCTCTGAAATCACTAATCCCATTAGAAATAAACTTGATCACAAAAGTCCTTTGGTGGCCCCCTTCAAATTTGCATTTGGCATGTCTTCATCGAATCCAAGGTGTCCTCCAGCAGGGAACATAGTTCATTGGACCCTATTGGAAATGACTTTTGTGTCAGCCATGGTCCAGGTGAGCGATACAGGCTCTTGAGAGCCTCTTGTTAGCTCTCCTTACCCAAAGGGTCAGTGTGAGGTATTGCCATCACTTGGCATCCATTGTCTGTCCGTCGGTCGTCCGCCCGTCCGTCGTCCGTCCGTCGTCCGTCCGTTTAACTTTTCACATTTTCATCTTCTCCTCTGAAACTACTGAAGCAAATTCAACGAAACTTTACAGGAATGATGTATGGAAGGTCCTTAACAATGATTGCTCATTTTGTTCCGATCCAACAAAAAACATGGCCGCCAGCACGGAACATGGTTTAACATTGGACCCTATGGGAAAATCACATTTTCATCTTCTGCCCTGAAACGGCTGAAGTAAATTCAACCAAACTTTACAGGAATGATGTATGGAAGGTCCTTTACAAAGATTGCTCATTTTGTTCTGATCCAACAAAAAACATGGCCGCCAGCGGGGAACTTAGGTTTAACATTGGACCCTATGGGAAAAATCACATTTTCATCTTCTGCTCTGAAACCACCGAAGCAAATTCAACCAAACTTAATAAGAATGATGTACTAAAGGTCTTTAACAATGATTGCTCATTTCGTTCCAATCCGACAAAAAACATGGTTGCCAGCACGGAACATGGTTTAACATTGGACCCTATGGGAAAATCACATTTTCATCTTCTGATCTGAAACGACTGAAGCAAATTCAACCAAACTTTACAGGAAGGGTGTACTAAAGGTCCTCAACAATGATTGTTCATTTCCTTCTGATCTGACAAAAAATATGGCCGCCAGCGCAGAACTTAGGTTTAACATTGGACCCTACGGGAAAAATCACATTTTCATCTTCTGCTCTAAAAGGGCTGAAGTAAATTCAACCAAACTTTACAGGAATGATGTATGGAAGGTCCTTAACAATGATTGCTCATTTCGTTCTGATCCGACAAAAAAACATGGCCGCCAGCACGGAACATGGTTTAACATTGGACACAATGGGATAAAATCACATTTTCATCTTCTGCCCTGAAACGGCTGAAGCAAATTCAACCAAACTTTACAGAAATGATGTATGGTAGGTCTTTTACAAAGTTTGCTCATTTCGTCTGATCTGACAAAAAATATGGCCTACAGTGCAGAACATAGTTGAACATGGTAGGGTGGTATATGAAAACTATACTTTTCATCATCTTCTCTGAAACTATTCAAACAAATTTAACTTAACTGTGATGGAATGGTGTATTGAAGGTCCTTTGCAAAGATTACTCATTTCAATAGGATCAGCCTAAAAACACTTGTGCCAATGGAGAACATAGCTTAACATTAGACCTCATTGATAAAATATATCTTTTTTGGTCATGCAGGGCATAGAACCATTTTGTCAGGTGAGCAATACAGGCTCAGTCTCTGAGCCTCTAGTTATTAAATTATTTTGGAAAATGAGCAATTTTTGAATCGCAATTATCTCAAAAACGAAATCATGAAGGTATACTTTTCTTTGCAGATTTGGAGAGAGCATGTTCAAATTGACTTAATTTCAAAATTTCACGAAAAAATCAGTTCAGGATCTTTACTGTATCATATTCCCTTAATTCAAATTGCTGTTTGAATTGACTTAAATTCGCTTTGTAAATATCCAATTTTCTTTGATGCCAATTGACTTTTTGACATGATGTGGCTTTGTGACGACTTTAGAAAATTGATCCTTTTCCAATGCAAATTAAGCTAATTCAAATTGGCTTATGCACATTTAATTCAAATTGCAAGTGAACTCAACATTTATATCATTGGCTAAGTACCAGTAGACTGCACAATACCAACAGTAAGTGGCATCTGACTTGGCATCCATCGGTCCATCCTACAATATCTTCTATGAATCAAATCATTTGGCCAATGGGAACAAAATTTGGTCACATTATTCTTAGCATTGTCTCAATAAATATTGTGTGTCTGGCTGATTGATTTATACCATACCCAAGATGGCTCCTAGCTGATGCTGGACCCTATTTGAAAAACTATTTTAATACCTTCCCTGTTCTCTTAATCTGCTGAGCCCCTTAATGAAATTTGGGCACTATTATTTTTACATGGTTCAGTTTGAAAAAAGGGTGTCAAGCAGTTTGCAGATCATCCAAAATGTTCGCCAGCATCAGAAAAACTGAAAAAACTATGAGATCTGATACAAATTTATATGTTCTAAAGATATTATTATGATATCTGATTTGTATTCCACCATGTTAATCTTTTGCTTAGCAAACTAACCCAGAATTAAATGTTTATGCTAACTTTAATGCAATTGTAAAAACAAGGCTTTTAGTTTTATTTCTTTTAACTATTTAAACATTGCAGGAGATTGAAATTTATTACTCACTCGAAAGATTAAAGAGAGGCAAAAAAAGATTAACCTTAGAGAACAATGCTTAAAAAATCGATTTTTCTTCCAAATTTATGACATTAACATAAACTAATGAAAAATCTTGACAAAACAGATAGAAAATTGAGAATTTGAAAGTTTTTAGATTTCCCATCGGCATACTTTCTATAATGAAGGTAATCTGCAGCTTCAGTGTTAGGTAGGAGAAGTCTTCTATCATTATGTTATTTATTGATCATTATAATGCAGCAAGTAACATCAGGAAACTGCTTATCAGTATGCCTCCTTTACAGGCCTCTTTCAACAATAGTAAAAGTTGATTTCCTCAGATATTGAAGCTGTTCTGTGGTGGGCACTCCTGTGAAGTTGCTATTCAACTACAGATTATATCCAAAATGTTTTGACTTGCATGTATTAAGGGTTATGGTGAACAGGAATACATCCAACATTCAGCACAAAACATATATGTATCATAGGGGGGGGGGCACTGATCTGTCAATTAGTGAACCAAGATGTCTGCCACTATGTGTCATAGTTTAATATATTCACGCTAAGATTGTGATTGTGAAACCTTTCCCTGCAAAACATGACAATTAGATTAACATTATTGCCATACACAACATAAAATACCCCAGTATTGTTAGGTGATCCACCAAAATTTTTCCTTTGTTGAAAGATGAACTGAAGCATTACATTCAAACAATACCTATTGTATAAGTGTGAATCTGTCTTGTGTCACTGTTTTCAATCACCTTGATTAAATTACCTAAGGAAAAAATCTCCTTCCTTGGTCCAGAATTTAATTCTAAATGATTTCTCAATAATGACTAATTAATGAAATAATAAAAGACAGTAGATTGACCATTAGGGAAATAGTGTGATATTTCAAACAACTTTACTATTTTATAAAGTTACTAGTAATTTCCCGTTGTTAATCAATGGGAATTTGGAACCCAAACACGAACAACTGGACATCGCAAAAAATAATCAAATTAAAATTCAGTTCGTTCTGAATAAAGCAATCACGATTGGATCGGACAAATCCGCTGTCCGATCGAAAGTGGAAATCTCAAGAGGAATATAATGACAGTGAAATCATCAACATAAGAACCGCAATAATGTTTCATGACCTTTCATTTAAGTTTCAATTAAAACACCATTTATCCATAAATATTTGTTTGAGTTAGAATTATAATCATAAATGCAACATTTGTAAAAAATAATGTAACATGATTTCTTGATAAAACTTGCACCCAGTTTTTAACATGTTAGGGACCGACCATTTAACTTGAAAGGGCGGGGGGGGCTATGGTTTTTTTCAAAAAAAATATTTTGGATCTGATTTTATGTGAAAAAAATATTTTGGCTGCCAAAATGATGAAAAAAAAATTTATGAATGAGGCTTTCTGACCAAAGAAATAATGTTAATTTTGAAAAAAAATATTTTGTTGATACGCGTGCAAAAAATAAATAATTTGTTTCGCGCAAAGCGCGAAAAAAAATTTCTGTCCAGAAAAAAAACCATAACCCCCCCCCCTTCAGGTTAAATGGTCGGTCCCTTACTATTTCGGTGTAAATCTCATTAATTGAATATTTTCATTATTTTACAGTATAACTTTTAGTGTGAATCTTTGTAATATTCAATATTCGTAAAGACAAATGTTAAATTGTTTTTTGTTTGCATCACTTTTTAAACAAAGGGAGTTATTTTATAAAGTTATGTTTTTATGAGAAATGTTAATATGAATTGCTATTTTATCATTTAATTTGATGTTTCATCAAGAGACTAACAGACCCTATTAGAAATACTTTTAAGTTATCTTCAATACACTTTGCCCAATTTTAACAGTTTGTTTTAATCTTGATGTCCATTAATGCTGCTCTTATGTTGGGTCAAAATAGAGTTGATTTTTGATAGAATGCCACAGAAAACAATAATTGATTGGCAACATTGTACCGGTTATCAATAGTAAATTCTTGTAAAATTAAGTAGCGTTTGCTTAAAGTTTATGGGCAATGACTGCTTTAAGTTTCAGAGACAAAGCACAAGGTCTAAAAAAATATTTAACAAATTGAAGCAGAAAATTAAAAGAATAGTTAAGTTTTTAATGTCAGATTGCATATGATTATATTATTTTCTAATTTGAATTTGTTTTAAGGAGCTCTCTTCACAACGCTATTGCATTGTTTAAATTTACCAGAGTTTGATGTCGTTCAAACAGAATGATTTGCACTAGATAAATGAATTAGTTTATTAGATTTATTTCTATAAGCTATTTTCAGTTCTGTATTTGAACACACTTTTAATATCTGTGCACATAATACAATTAGAAATCCTAGACAATATCTGAATTTTATGTCAATTTTTGCCATCCTGTAAGAGTAAACTTTCCGTCCTTAAAATCTAATATCGTTTGAAACTCTTCTTTACATTAATCAATCATTTTATGCAGAAAAGTTTTATCTTCATTAGAATTATATTAAATTGATACCCTGCGGACACTCTTCCATAATTGATCAAAAGATGTTTTACTGAAATATTGTTGTGCCTAAAGAACTGTTTTATTTTTTTCATATTTTACCGTGATTTTATAATTGAAGATGGAGAATATTCTGTATAATTCAGATTGTTCTAATGTTTATTACTAAAGATAAGAGAGTTTTCAATATGCCATGCCTCAAGATGTATTAGCTAGATATCTGAAACTTATCGCAGGAAATTAGAGTCTGAAGTGCATATAAATGGTAAAACTAAGTTTACTTGAGACAGCTTTACAAACTTTGTCGATAATTAGGTTTTTTTATTTCTATTTTTAGATATTCCATTTGTACCACCAAAAGCTGAGCCACAAGGTGAGTATTCTCTAATCACATTTGCTTTTTTCAAGAAGCTAAGATTGCAACTGTGCTTTCAAGAGATCATCTTTGTTGGTACAATTACCCACAGGCCACAACTATAGTAACAGTTAAGGTTTCTCCTTGTACATGGTAAAATAAAAGTGACAACAAAAGTCCGAATCAATGGAATTCACCATCCTGCTTTTTCCGATTGGTGTCGCTGCTGCACTATCAGGTAACTCACGGGAAATGATGTATTTCACGCATGTTCAAAAATTGTTTATTGTGCGTGTATTTTCCCGGTATCACGACGTCACAAAACAAAACCTGATAGTGCAGTGGTGACACCAGACGGGACAAAATATGAAAGGTGAATTCCATTACAGGGAGAGACCAGTAAGGAAATTTAATTGTAAATTAAAGTTTGATTTTAGGGTGACAACTTTATTTTGCTATCAAAATCAAACTTTGTGAAATCATAAATTTCACTTAAAGAACTTTCTCAGAATGAAAATTTAACGCAAGTTTTTTTGGGGTTTGAAATGGCTGCAGCTATATTCAAAGTCACAGAATTTAGTATCTCTGCATGCTTCCTAGGTCACAGTGAGTAGAAATGTTTGTATTTCAGTTGAAATTTTGGAGACAACTTCAGTATTCTGCATCATATTACAAAACCTGCTTCTTGTTATCATTTTAACTATTAATTGACATTTTCATACAGCTTTATGTCGAAGAATATTGGTTGATTCAAAAGTTAATGGACTCCTCTCCTACTTTGAAAATTTTTACAACCATTCCAATCCTTTCTGTCCAGCTATTTATGTAACCCTATCCTTGATTCTGTGGAAACTATTGCACACATTTAATACAGAATTGTATTGCCTATGGCCATCCTTCATTCAGCGTTGAACGATTGTAACTGATGATACTGTTTGTGAAATTGAATTCGTAACGATGATGACTTTAGTATACATTCTTCAGGGAGACTTGTTGTCGGGGAAAGTGAAGTGGAAAATTGATCAACGCTGTATTTCATGGTATTGATGACAGCCAGAAAATTTCAATGGATCGTGTGTTTGTCTGGAAAAGCAACTTCTAATAATATGTGTAATTTAGGGTTAAATTAGTAAGGGGTATTACTGTCTTAAGCGTTGATTCAGTTCGATCGCTAATTCAGAGATGTAAATTTTATTTTGATGGAAATTCAATAACAGAATTGTGACCTTGTGTTAAATGTTTTATAAAAGTTAATGAGGCAAATGGTAATTTCAATGAAAAAATTTTCTGCTTTGTTACATCTATGGGCAAATTTATCATTTACTTGTGAAAAAGGATGTACTGTATTTCTGGCTATTATACCAGCATTAAGTAGTAAGGCATTGAAGTTTTGAAGCGGGAATGTCATCGTAAAAAATTACTTGACAAATTTTGATAAATTGACGCATATGATGTTTAAAATACATTAAAAAAACAATTTTATAATTTGAGATTAATTAAAAAAAATACATATTTCTATTGTTGAAAAAATTAGTCACATGCTTTAAACAAGTTTGGGCCATGCCCATCATTCTTTCGTTCTGTCCTTCTGTCATTCTTTAACAAACCATTTTTACTGACATTTATACCCAACAACACTAAGTGGCAAGGTATTTGCACTGGTGATATCAATTGTGATACCAATTTGGTAGATTGGTAGCACAATACCAAATGGAAGAGGTAAATGCGTCTTGTATAAAGACAGCAAGTTGAAGTGATATCCTCAGCTGTGTGTCTCTCTGTAAGTCCTTTCTCTGAAGATTTCTGACTGATAACTTCTGAAACTAAATAATGAAATGTATTCAAACTTGGAATGTATTTTTTTGCTACAAATGTCAGGCCAAATTTGATTTAGTTTTATAGATTTCAATGGTTCTGGAGTTATATCAAGAGAACCCATATAAATATGGGTTCTCTCACCAACTTTCAAAAATCTTCTGAAAAGAAATCACATTCTTCCTTAAATTAATGCTTTCCATGTAAGACAGCCCATAGAAGACAGGGTCGTGTGAAGCTGTCTTACATGGTTTAAAGTCCAAACCAACGTTGTGATTTGTTTGACGGCACAATTTTTACCACAATAAACTCCATGGATGATTTGACGTCACAATTGAGAAATCCACAAGAAATGGCAAGATTGAATTTCCGTCGGGAGGATCGTTGTATTTTACAGAAGAAATAGGTTCTTACATTCGACCAATATTAAAGAATGGGATATCTTCCACTTGTGTGAGAAATTCTACATCTTTTACCCTTATTTCACTCGGGAAAAGATGGAATTTCTCACACTCGTGGAAGATATCCCTTATCTTTGATATGCTCTCGTATAAGAACCTATTAGTCTTAAGATATAATACTTTAAGTTGTTTACTACAATACTGAGGCTTGTTAAAATGTTGGTTCAGAAATAAAAATTGTTATGGAGTTATGCTATGTGAAACTTCAAATTTTAAAAATTTGGGGTTTCTGACCAACTCCTGGTACAAATTTTGTGAAGGGTCAATGTAAGAATTACTTCCTAGCTATAAGAAATGTAAGAATAGTTATTTTTTCTTTTGTTGCATGATAAATACTCGTAAAATCTTTACATCCTGAATTTTTAATTTTTATTGGTTGAAAAATTAATTGAAAAGAAACATCATCATCTAATTGATGTAAATTGCATAAGAAAAGAGATTATTGGTTTGTAGAAATCAACCAATTTAGGATAAACACAGTTCTGGGAATTCAGAAAGGGACAATTATCATGATTATAAAACTAATGGAAAATTTAATTTAATTGCATTTTGGTTTTAAATGCTTTATAGACCTAAATACATTGATATAACCAAGGATAATTTTATTAACTCAAGTAGATGACGATTTTAGTCATAGGTCAGGATGTCAAAAAAGGAGATGCATGTAAATGACTATATCCCACGCAACGAAGATGCGGAGGGTATAAGGTTTTTGACCCGTCTGTCCATCCGTCTGTCCGTCAGTCCATCAGTCCGTCTGTCAGTCCTGTTCTTGTCACTGCAACTCCTCTTTAACTGCTTGATGGATTGCTTTCATATTTAGTAGGATTGTTGGTCATGACATGTAGATATGCATACTATACTACCATATTGATTGGATAATTTTTGTGGGAAATATTGGAGTTTTGAAGGAGTCGCAGGTTAACAAACTGAATTAACAAATGAGCTTTTTGGCTTGGTGACCCTCATAAATCTGTAAAATTAAAATTTTAAGTATCAGATGCTCCATTATATCAGGTGAACAACATATCCTGAAAGTTTGGTTGTTGTATGTTTTACAGCTTCGAGGGAGTTCAAGATTAATACACTGATTAACAAATGAGCTAATTTGGCTCTGTAAACCTCTAAAATGTATAAATCTAAATTTTAGGTATCAGATGCACAACTAGATAGGTGAACAACATATCCTGCATGTTGGTTGGAATCTGACTTATAGTTATGATGGAGTTGTGGATTAACAAAGAAGATTAACAAATGAGCCATTTTGGCTGTGTGAACCTCTAAAATCTGTAAAACCAAAATTCTATTTATCAGGTGCAGAACTACACACATTGGTTGGAATTGAAGGAGTTGCGGATACAAAAAGCAGAATAACAAATGAGCTATTTTGGCTCGGTGAACCTCTAAAATCAGATGCACAACTACACCAGGGCAATGCAGTACGACAGCATAAGGTGTTAGATAGAAATCCCCATGTGTCGACTCTGCTTACAGCAGGCGACACAAAAATTGTTTTATAACGAAATAAATTGACACCTTGCCATATACTTACTTATCAAGGTTTTTGTATTGTGGAAGACTGTTTACTAGTATCAAGGTCAAAAGTTTAGGTGGGATGTGAAGTTTGGTTGAAATTGGACAGGCAGTTTTGGAGGAATTGTAAATGAAAAAACCAACAGCCAATGCATGACGACGCAGGACGACGACATGAGACGACAAATAGTAATCCCCATGTGTCGACTCTGCTTACAGCAGGCGACACAAAAATTGTTTTATAGCAAAATGAATTGAGACCTTGCCATAAACTTACTTATCCAGGTTCTTGTATTGTGGATGACTGTTTACTAGTATCAAGGTCAAAAGTTAAGGTGGGATGTGAAGTTTTCACTATTTTTAGTTCGCCTCAACGAAGTTGAGGGGGACTATTGGAGTACCCCCGGCGTCCGCATCCGCGTCCGCATCCACATTTGGGTATATATCTTAGTAACTATGCAGTGTAGGTTCATCAAACTTTGCATGCAGGTGAATCTTGGGCTAACTCACAGCCTCCAAGAAAATTAGGTCTCTCTAACCTATATTTTCCACTTGAGTGGCTTGCATTCAAATTTACATTTCAGTTCATATCTCAGCTACTATACATAGTACAATAATCTAACTGTGCATATGCATGCATCTCTGATGGTAGGTCAGCATCCAGGCAAAATTAGTTCACTTTGACCTATATTTTCCACTTGAGTGACTTACATTCAAGTTTATGACCGAGTTCAGCAGATCTCAGTCACTGTACATGGTAGGATCATCTATCCTTGCATGTGCATGCATCTTTGATGGTAGTTCAGAATCCAGGCAAAATTAGGTCACTTTGACCTATATTTTCCGCTTGAGTGACTTACATTCAAGTTTACGTCCGAGTTCAGATCTCAGTCACTGTACATGGTAGGATCATCTATCCTTGCATGTGCATGCATTTTTGGGGGTAGGTCAGCATCCAGGCAAAATTACGTCACTTTGACCTATATTTTCCGCTTGTGTGACTTACATTCAAGTTTACGTCTGAGTTCAGATTAGTCACTGTACATTGTAGGACCATCTATCCTTACATGTGCATGCATCTTTGACGGTAGGTCAGCATCCAGGCAAAATTAGGTCACTTTGACCTATATTTTCCGCTTGAGTGACTTACATTCAAGTTTACTTCCGAGTTCAGATCTCAGTCACTGTATATGGTAGGATCATCTATCCTTGCGTGTGCATGCATCTTTGATGGTAGGTCAGCATCCAGGAAAAATAATGTCACTTTGACCTACATTTTCTGCATGAGTGAATTACATTCAAGTTTATGTCCGAGTTCAGATCTCACTAACTGTACATGGTAGGATCATCTAACCTTGCATGTGCATGCATCTTCGGCGATAGGTCAGCATCCAGGCAAAATCAGGTCGCTTTGACCTATATTTTCCGCATGATCGACTTACATTCCAGTTTACATCGAGTTCAGATCTAAGTAACTGTACATGGTACAATCATCTTACCTTGCATGTGCATGCATCTTTGATGGTAGGTCAGCATCCAGGCAAAATAATGTCACTTTGACCTATATTTTCTGCATGAGTGACTTGCATTCAAGTTTACGTTGATATTTCAGTAACTGTACATGGTAGGATCTTCTAACCTTGCATGTGCATGCATCTTTGAAAATAGGTCAGCATCCAGGCAAAATTAGGTCACTTTGACCTACATTTTCTGCATGATTGACTTACATTCAAGTTTATGTCCAAATTCAGTTACTGTACATGGTAAGATCATCTGGCCTTTGTATACATGCATTAGGGATGGTAAATTAGCACCTTGGCCAAATTTGGTTTCTGTGTCCATTTGCCATAACGAGGTGAACTTTGTAATCGTTGATTACCTATGTTTATTGGTATGAAAATTTAGGAGGATGAGATAATATTATTTACTTTAAATATCAATAATCTAATTTGTTCAAATCGTGTCACATGACATTTGATATTTCCCAGGGTCAACAAGTTAACGTTGGGTTGTATAGGAAGGTCAACTGGCAATCAAAAAAAATAAGAATTATCACCCTAGATAGTGTGTGACCGAGTGGTTTCTCTCCCCTTGAAATTAAAGTCACCCTCGAGCAAGCTCTTGTGACCGTACTATCATGGGGAGAGAAACAGCGGGTCACACACTATCAAGGGTGATAATTGTTTAAGGATGAACTCTATGATTAGATGCCTTCATCTAAAAATTGCAAGACAGTCTCAATATATAGCCTCTTTCACCAAAGCTTGTATCACTCCAACACATCTTGTTACTGTAGTTGATTAAGTAGTGTACTAATGTACTGTCTGACACATTGTATAATGGCAGCTCTGATTTGTGACAAATGCTTCCTAGTATTGTTTTATTTTCACAATATTGCTTGTATGCTGGTAATAAAACTAACATTCAAAGATTTATTGTGAACTTTGTTTCTTCATAATTTGTTAGAATGAGAAGTCGGAGATTAAATTCTGTTTTGGGATGCTCTCGAGATTTCAGCAAAATTGTTGTAAGTTTTAAGTTTATTGTTCCCATTTATCATGTTATAATAATATAGCCTTATATAAACAAACTAGGAAAAATTTATTGTATATATGCAAGGAGCATTATGAAATTTGGTATCAATTTCATAAAAGTAAACTGAACGCATGATTGTAACGTTCAATTAACAAAGAAATCTTATAAGACAAATAGAAGCAATCTTTAACACTAAAAGCAAGATTACATGTGTGTAGAAGTCAATTCTTTATCAGAACCATTCAAGTTTTTAAAGGTTTAACTTTTGTGATATGAGCACATAACAGTGCACCACTTCTTATTTTCCACATTGTTTCTCTGTAAATTTGCCCCAACATGATTGATATTGATAGTATGTATGATTGTTTCTTTAGAAGTTGACATGTTTGCATGCAATTGGTACCTCATCCAAGATGGCTGCCAGATGGGACCTTAGTGTAACATAGGACTGACTTGATATTGAACATTCAAAGACCTCCTCTGATATTGTCACCAAACTTGGTCACAATAGTCCTTTAATTGTTTGCTGTAAAAAGATGTGTTAAACATGTTTTTGTACCTCTTGCCATCAAAGACCTCCTCTGATATTGTCACCAAACTTGGTCACAATAGTCCTTTAATTGTTTGCTGTAAAAAGATGTGTTAAATATGTTTTTGTACCTCTTGCAAGGTAGCAGCTAGTGGGAAACATAATTAAACAAAGAACTTGATAATATAGGGTTTTCTTAAGGCCATGCTCCAGTTTAGCCATACATGGTCTTGAGAGCCTCTTGTTAAGCAAGTTTACTCAAGAGAGAAGAACCAACTATTTGCATGTACTCTCATTAATTGTTATATAAAAATTTGGATGTCAAATTTCCAGAACATTGGGGATATGTGGCTTTTGTATTTTAAAGGCTGTTAAATAAATACACTGTTTATACATATCATTTTCAGTATTGTTACTCTGTCAGAATGTTTTACAATAATATTTTCAGCTGTAAAGACTAATCCAATAGAGTCCTATAATTCTAATATTAACCATTTCCCATGGTGCTTATGGCCCTGTTATTTATAATTGGTTTGTCTTACGGAAGTGTGAATATCGTCTGCAGACTATGACATGACACATTTGTCAACATTGTTTTATCTTGGGCTTCTGACTATCCTTCAAATGTTTACTCAGTTTGAAAAACATGTTTCTCAATGGTTAAAAAGTTCAACACACTTTAGAGAAAAATGAACTTGAACAATAGATATAGTTAAGAAACCTGAGATTCCTGATTGGCTTTGAATATAGAGTGATGTTTTAAATACATCCTATTGCTGAAAATAGTATTTGTGATTTTGAATCCAATGCCATGATATGGAAGGGGTATAAGTTCAAGGTACCAAAGTTCCAATGTCATTGTATCGAAGGGATGCAAGTTCTAGATACCAAAGTTCCAGTGTCATTGTATCCAAGGGACGCAAGTTCTAGATACTAAAGTTCCAATCTCATTGTATCCAGGGGATGCAAGTTCTAGATACTGAAGTTCCAATGTCATTGTATCCAAGAGATGCAAATTCTAGATACCAAAGTTCCAATGTCATTGTATCAAAGGGATGCAAGTTCTAGATACCAAAGTTCCAATGTCATGGTATCAAAGGTATGCAAGTTCTAGATTCCAAAGTTCCAATGTCATTGTATCCATGGGTTGCAAGTTCTAGATACCAAAGTTCCAATGTCATAATGTATCCAAGGGATTCAAGTTCAACATACTTAAGTTCCAATTTCATTGTATCCAAGGGTTGCAAACTCTAGATACCAAAGTAGCACTTTTGTGATATCAAAGGGATGCAAGTTCAAGATACCAAAATTCCAATGTCATGGTATCCAAGGATACAAGGTTAAAGTACCAAAGTCCCACTGTTATGGTATCCAAGGGATACAAGTTCAAGATACCAAAATACAAAGGCATGGTATCCAAGGGATACAAGTTCAACATATCAAAGTTCCAATGTCATTGTATCCATGTGTTGCAAGTTCTAGATACCAAAGTCGCACTGTTATGATTTCAAAGTGATTCAAATTCACGATACCAAAGTTCAAATGTCATGGTATCCAAGGATACAAGTTTAAGGTACCAGAGTCCTACTGTTATGGTATCCAAGGGATACATGTACAAGATACCAAGTTTCAGTGTCATGGTATCCAAGGGATACAAGTTCAAGATACCAAAATACCAAAGTCATGGTATCCAGGGGATACAAGTTTAAGTTACCATAGTTCCAATGTCATGGTATCCATGGGATGCAAGTTGATTTTCAAAGTAGATATTGACAATACATATCCATATGCTGTCTTGTTTAATGATAGTTTTGACTACCAGGACTGAATATATTATATTTATTTCATCAAATTATTTTGTACGAAAATCATTGTTTGCGGCACAATGCATAAAATCGAAACCTATCGACCTTCCTTTAGCCCAAATGAAATCAACAGACTAAATGACCATACAAAGCATTGACTTGCTGGCAAGAAAAAATAATTCCATAACAAAAATATGATGATACATATTGTCTAGCACCAATTTATCTTCTGTTGTAGTTTTATTTGTTTGATGACAGTTTCTTTTGAAGTTTGTAGACTCACAACTCCTATCTCAGACATTTTATTCTGTATGAATACGATAATATAATAATCCAGTGTTATTTTTATGGTCAGTATTAATAATGAATGGTGCCAGACTCTTGTGATCCAAATTGTTCTAAATATGAATTATCATAGTGGTGTTTGTGTACTTTTGTAATATGATGTGACGGTGTTGTCCTAGATTGTATTGTGTAATTGATCTTTATATCAGCTATAAACTCACAATCTTTATAAGCTATGATGAAGTCGATCTCTTTCTGTTCATATCACATTTTCAAACACTTGAAAAATACATCGTTACTGTGCTTTAAACCTTATTAAACATGTTCTTAGTCAGTCTCTGCTGCAGTCATAGGCTATACATAGTCCTTTATTTGAGTCTCTTTGTTTTGACCATGTTATATTTTCCAAGATGGCTGCCAACAGTGAGCATAGAATGGACCTTGTCAGAATACCATTCAAAAATCTTCTCTGAATCCAATGGGTCATTTAATAGCAACTAAACTTACACAAACTGTCATAGATGATCTGCTTAAAAGTAGTTGTTAAAGAAGGTTCTCACATCCAAGATGGCCACCATCAGGAACAAAGTAACCACACTCTGCTACCCCTATTGACTCGACTAGTTAAATCTAATCTACTTGAATCTCATGACTAAACCCACCAAGTTACAACTACAAATATAAAGATGCATAAACCAAAGACTACAGACTAAGGAAGCTAAACTATAACTAAATAAACTACACTACAATACTAATAATACTATTAGTTAACACAACAGCCATTTTGAATTAATTTTAGTCATAATGTTCCTTAGGTGATTCTCTTTTAGAAAAATTGTCTGGCAGGTGTGCTCATAATTCATCCAAGTGGAACAATTAGTAACATTGGACTGTTAGTGGCAGGATTGAGACCCTTTTGAGGTTTGTTGGACTTTCTAAGTCGGTCATTGGTCCAGGAGAGTTACATCCTCTATTTGTGTTATGATATTGCCTTTCTGCTTTTCAGCATTATTATTTTTTGTCTTGCTTGATGTTCACAGGTGATGTCTTCTCTGTTTATTTTTAAACATTCTCTATTTGGATTTGTTCCTCCAATGCTTTTAGATCCTGTTGATGTTTCTATTCCACAATAATAGCAGCCACTGCAGCGATCCATTAAGATAGGTAATTTTAGATGGTATGTTATTATGGAGCATTATGTAGATGTTGACATTCCATGCTATGTACAAGTCTGACAGGTGTCTAATACTGGGGCTTTAACAATCAATTTATTATTGCATGATTTAGGTTCATACAAAATGGCGGGATATGGAATTAATGTACTTGAGACAGACACAATTATTTCAATCTTCTAGCTGTCAGTCTCAGTTTGATTTTAGGTGATCAGGGGAGACAAAGCAAAAGAAATTTGTCGTTCATTGCATTGTAACTGAAGAGCTTTCAACGACAGCAAATTTTGATTGGATGACATAGTTCCACAAATTTTGATTGGATGACATAGTTCCACAAATTTTGATTGGATGACATAGTTACACAAATTTTGATTGGATGACATAGTTCCACAAATTTTGATTGGATGACATAGTTACACAAATTTTGATTGGATGACATAGTTACACAAATTATGATTGGATGACATAGTTCCACAAATTTTGATTGGATGACATTGTTCCACAAATTTTGATTGGATGACAAAGTTACACAAATTTTGATTGAATGATATAGTTACACAAATTTTGATTGGATGACTTAGTTACACAAATTTTGATTGGAATATTAGTTTAGTGAGGAAGATCAAGAGAAAACAAATATTGCAAGAACAGAATAATAAGATCTTGCATTAGATTAGATTAAAGATTGGGAAATCTTTCAAAAGTGTAAGAAATAGGGTCTGTAAGTCTCGTCCAATTTTGAAACTTCCCGGTACATTTTTTGTACCCGGAAGTTGCATTCTACACGATTATATATGACGTACCAAACAAAAACTTAAATGTCATAATCTAAAAATGTCATGTTTTGGCAGGAAACGTTTTCGAATTTCAATTTTATCGTGAATTCTCGGTGTCACATGACGAGACTTACAGACCCTATTTTGGCCTTTTCTCTAGTTTAGTGTAGGGAAATGAGAGGAAAAGACATACAATTTCTTACACCAGTGTAAAAATATCCTAGCTGATCTTTAATTTTTATCGAATAAAGTTCCTATTTCTTCAGTAAAACACAACAAGAAACATCTGGAATTATATATAAACCTATACCATGCAATAAGAACTACAAAATATCTTCAAATAAGACAATTCTATCTGATATTTTTATGAGGCTCAATCTACCTGAAATATCTTTCAAAGGATACTCTATTGTTGGTAAATGTATTTGCAGGCATGTTATTTTTCTGTCTTATACTTGCTACAATTAAGCAATGTAACATAAAAAAGACTTAGATTTTTGTTTATCCTTTACTGAAAGTATGCTGCTTGCATCGTTTGCCACCTCACTTATTCCACAGTTTTTGTCTCGTCGCGGAAAGCGAGACATAGGGGTGCAAAGTATGACGATGGCGACGGTGACAGCAACGGCATTAACTTTTACTAAATACAGGATATTTTGAAATCCCTTTGATGTAGGAACATCATATTTGGTCCAGTGGTAGTACTAGTCAAGTGCTACCTGACAGACATAACGTTATGTGACCTTGACCTCAATTGCACGGTCCAGTGACCACGTTAAGTTTCTCTGCTTAAGTCCATTTCTCAATAACTAGAAGTGGTAGGTTGATAATGTTTGGTATATAGATTGGTCTTGTGTATTACATATCAGTCTGGCAGGTGACTTTTGTCCTTGACCTCAATTTCACAGTCTGAAGGCCACTTTAAGTTTTTCTGCTTAAGTCCATTTCTCAATAACTAGAAGTGGTAGGTTGTTAATATTTGGTATGTAGGTTGGTCTTGGGTAACATGTCAGTCTGGCAAGTGACTTTTGTCCTTGACCTCAATTTCACGGTCTAGTGCCATGTTAAGTTTTTCTGCTTAAGTTCATTTTTCAATAACTAGAAGTGGTAGGTTGATGATATTTGGTATGTTGGTTGGTCTTGGGTAGTACATGTGAGTCTGGCAGTTGACTTTTGTCCTTGACCTCAATTTCATGGTCTAGTGGCCACGTTAAGTTTTTTCTGCTTAAGTCCATTTCTCAGTAACTAGAAGTGGTAGGTTGATAATATTTAGCGGGTAGGTTGGTCTTGGGTAGTACATGGCAGTCTTGAAGGTGACTTTTGTCCTTGAACTCAACTTCACAGTCTAGTGAGTATGTTCAATTATCTGATTAGATCACTTAGATTTCACATCAATTTAGGGTACAAGCAGGGACGGGCGAGACATCTATTAGGGTCTTCACTTGTTTCACTTTGCCTTTACTTTCAGTATACCCCTCGACCTATTGCTAAAATTTTCAGCTAAAACTGGGGAATATGATTGATTACATTATAACAAAGGTTGATGATATTTGGTATGTAAGTTGGTCTTGGGTAGTACATGTCAGTCTGGCAGGTGACTTTTGTCCTTGACCTCAATTTCACAGTCTAGTGGCCACTAGACTGTTAAGTTTTTCTGCTTAAGTCCATTTCTCAATAACTAAAAGTGGTAGGTTGATAATCTTTAGTAAGTAGGTTTGTCTTGGGTAGTACATGTCAGTCTGGCAGGTGACTTTTGTCCTTGACCTCAATTTCATGGTCTAGTGGCCACGTTAAGTTTTTCTGCTTAAGTCCATTTTTCAATAACTAGAAGTGGTAGGTTGATGATATTTGGTATGTAGGTTGGTCTTGGGTAGTACATGTGAGTCTGGCAGGTGATTTTTGTCCTTGACCTCAATTTCATGGTCTAGTGGCCTTGTTAAGTTTTTTCTGCTTAAGTCCATTTCTCAATAAATAGAAGTGGTAGGTTGATAATATTTAGTAGGTAGGTTGGTCTTGGGTTGTACATGGCAGTCTTGAAGGTGACTTTTGTCCTTGACCTCAACTTCATGGTCTAGTGAGTATGTTCAATTATCTGATTAGATCACTTAGATTTCACATCAATTTAGGGTACAAGCAGGGACGGGCAAGACATCTATAAGGGTCTTCACTTGTTTCACTTTGCCTTTACTTCAGTATACCCCTCGACCTATTGCCAAAACTTTTTAAGCTAAAACTTGGGAATATAATTGATTACATTATGAAAAATTCTTACTCTATAGAGCTGCAAAATGAACAACTTTTTGTTTCTTTTTATCAGTTGATCAATAACACAATGCACTTCATTGCAGAAGGAATTAATTAGTATTGTTCATCAATTTTGTTGAAAGTTAAATTCTAACTTAAAGTTTGATTGACAACTTTATTTGACATGTTGACATTGTTTATAAAGTTCGTAAAAGAGCATCTGTTCTGAAGGTTCATGAATCTGTAATAATCAGCTCATGTTTATTAATGCTCATGAACCTATATGTAATTGTACATTAATAAATATTATAAGACTCTGTTAGATGTGCCATTCTACATGGATATGCCATTCTAAATCACTTTCCCATTAGCACAGATCTGTATAAACCCTAATAGCTAGCGAGTTTATCTTGAAAAATTGATACAATTCATCACATAAATCCCTACCATTTTTCTGATGTAATTGAGAAAAAAGACATTTTCTAGTTAGATTTACAAAATTAGGGACAGTTCATGGAAAGAACAATTGACTGTTTGATATAACATCCATAGGATTAGTTTACTAACTTGTTTTGTTAACACTATTTGTCCATTCAAACTTTTGGTGATATTTAATCGGTAATTAGTGGATGTAGGTTGCGGGAAAGATTTCAAGGTAGACCATACAGAAAGAGGGCGAATAGATAAGTGATTCCTGGTACTTTTTCACTATTTCTTAGTTATTGAGCTTTGTCTCTGATGTCAATTAAGAGATAACCATACTGTATTTTAGGATCTGAGGGGGTAAATCGTAGATTTAACTGTCGCAAACAGAGTAATCCGGCGATGCGTTAGCGGAGCCGGAAAACGGACGTTTGCGACAGTAAAATCTTAGATTTACGCCTGATGATCCTAAAATACCGTTTGGTTATCTCTATTCTAATGACAAATCGAAAAAGAACGTTTTAAATTGATTTTAATATAACAGGAAGTTGGGTGTGCGTCTGCGCAATTACGTTGCTATTGGTTCAGACGTTAAATCGTGGATTTCCCCCCCTGAAAATTTTGAGGCTGTTGCGGAATTAATGACACAGTAAGAAATTAAACTTATGAAGAGACTTTAACTGATCTGATGAGAAGTATCATAGAGTATTTAATCCAATTTTACTTATGAAAGACTATAAAATTAGCTTGAGAAGTCAAAGAATTTTCATTGCGATACTGGCAATTAAAAAGTAAACAACATACAAACTTTTATCATAACAACTGTTAATGGAAAGGGATACTTTGAACAGTCATAAAAATATGCTAGGTCATTAAAATAATAGACAACTTTTATTTTCACAATACTGCCATCCAATCAAAATTAGTGCTACAAACATAAGTGCATTCAAATTAGTTATTATATATAGACAATTATTTCATTTATTGAAATATCATTGAATGAACAGTCAATTAGACCTCTATAACAATGAATTTTATGGCAATAAATAGTTTTTCTATGATACCATATATAGGTTTCCTGCATCAAGATTTGGTTGCACTATAGTATTCTCTTCTTTCTATCTGACTGTCAAAATTTTTTGTCAAAGGAATCACTATAAGCACTGAAGTATATGTGTCACATACGTCCGGCCAACAGAAAATTTTTTTTTAATGGTGTACTTCCACATCAATTTTGGGGTTGCAACGCTACTAAATGCTGACTCACATATGGCATAGATCATGGGGCAGGTGACCTGGAAAAATGATATTTGGCCTTAGACATTTTAAATTGAATTGCAAACTGTCTTTTTATGGAAAGAAAGCATGATTGAAGCTTAGGTAACTAGATTGTTAAGTATCTAGCTCTTTAGAATATTTTGTTTTCTCTTTAGGCCTGTCATGAATTCAAATGATATTTTTATTGTTCGCCAATTATGCATCTTTATATCCTCCCGCTTAGGTCAAATTGTCCAGTGTCACTGTAAGTGACAACGTGAATACTTAAATAACGCTGGAGACCTATATCATAACATCATAAATACGGACATTATTAAATTAGGCTTTACTTAAAATAGAGCATATTAATTTTTATGCAGAGAGAAATTTGATTCCAAAAACTGTCGCAGAATTTCTAAAATATAGTCATAATGTTGTAATCCTTTTAGGCGCAATCATGAATATTTTAACCAATCCATTTCCGTCGGCAAATTCTCGGAATACTCTTTCACTATCTGTTTCATATAAGCGGAAATTTATAACGTCACTTGATATATCTGCATCATTAGTTTTGTCAGGTTCAGAAATAATGAAAGCTTTTAGCCTTAATAAAGATATTTTACCTGCAGACATACAGCTACTTTACAATACGGAATATAATATCCTTCAAATTTATTGTGTTTTCTATAAAGTGTTATATGGAGAATTGGATGCTGTTAACTACAGTTATCATCAGTTATATATTGTGTTTTATGCCAAGAGTGAATGAAATAGTTATAATAGCATTTTTTTTATATTAATTTTATCAGAGTTAGCATAATATCTGTTCTAATGTTTTGGAAAAGAAAAACAATATGTTTGTTCACAGTCTTTCTTAGGGCAATTAATATGAGACCAATAAAATATATTCAAGAAAATAAAATAAACAAATAAACAATGCAGCATGACAAAAAATAAAAATTAAGAATAAAAATTGAAAACACCTGTACATACTCACCTAACTAACTCCAATATGAACTCCATTAACACAAATAACCTAGACAAACTCTTTAAGCACCAAAAATCTTTGTTCGAACTCACGAAACATACAAACTTGCCAAACACATGAAAAACACCAGCTCATCAAGCACAAAAAAAATGTACACACTTCCCAAACACAAAAAAACCCTTGTACAAACTCACAAAACACTATAGACCTCTCTATTAACCCACCAAGCACCAAATGTACATACTCACCAAACACAAAAAACCTATACAAACTCACCATATACCCAAACCCCTGTACAAACTCGCCAAACACAAAAGCTCCTGTACACACTTACCACATACTAACAAAACACTAGTACAAACTCACCAATCACTAAAATAAATTCCTGTACAAACTCACCAATCACCATAAGCCCCTCTACAAGATCACCAAACAACAAAAACCCTGTACATACTTATAAGCCCCTCTACAAGATCACCAAACAACAAAAACCCTGTACATACTTACCAAATGCCAAAAACCTCTCTACACCAAAACCCTGTACAAACTCCCCAAAACACCAAAAACTACCTGTACAAACTCACCAAATTCCAAAACCCTGTTAAAAAATCACTGATCACCAAAAACCATGTACAGTCTCAACAAATACCATAAAAAACACTGTAAAATCTCTCAAAACACCGACCTACATACAAACCCCCAAACACCAAAAAAAAGGGAAAAAAAGTACAAACTAACCAAACACCAAGCCTGTCTACAAACTCACCAAATACTAGAAACCCTGTACAAACTCCCCAAACATAAAACCTTTGCACAAACTCACCAGACATCAAAACCCCTGTATAAACTCCAAAAACATTAAAACTTCTGTATAAACTGGCCAAACACCAAAAACCCTGTACAAACTCACCATGCAGTACCACAAACCCTTGCACATACTCATCAAACACCTAAACCTTACAATTTTTTCAATTACCAAAAATCTCTGTACAAACTTGGTGCAGTTTAACTCCTTTACAAACTCACCAAACACCAAAAATGCTCTTTACAAACTCACCAAACATCAACTTAAACTGTGCAAACTCACCAAACTCCAAAAACCATTGTTCAAACTTAACAATCACCCCAAACCCCTGTACAAACTAACCTAATACAAAAAAAACTGTACAATCTCACCAAACACCAAAACTCCTGTACAAAATCACCAAATGCCGAAACCTCTAACCAAAATCCTTGAATACCAAAAAAATTCTGTTAAACCTCTAAAATGCAACCCCCCCCCAAAAAAAAACCTGTACAAACTACCCAAACACCAAAAACCCTCTTCAAACTATCAAAAAATGAAAACCTTGAGCAAACTCCCCAAATTCCATAAACCTGGTGTACAAACTCAACAAACACAAAAATACCTGTACAAACTCCCACAACACCAAAAACCTCTACAATTCCCCAAACACCAAAACCTCCAATAAACTCATAAATCAACCAAAATACCTGTACAAACTTCTCAAACACAAAAAACCAGTGCAAACTAATCAAACACCAAAACCATGTGCAAACGTTCTAAACTCATAGAGACCTGTGCAAACTCCTCAAACATCAAGTCCCCTGAACAAACTCAACATACACCAAAATGAAACTGCTGTCAAAACTCCCTAAACACCGAAAAACCTCTTCAAACTCAAAACCACCTATGCCCTGTAAAACTCCCCTAACACCAAAACCTTGTTAACTCCCAAAGCACCAATAAACTCTGTACAGACTTGCCAAACACCTAAATACTCTCAAACAAAAAATAAACCCTGCACAAACTTCTCAATCGCCAAATACCTTGTATAAGCTCTCCAAACACCAAAACCCCTGAACAAACTCCCAAAATACTAAAAAGCCCAGTATAAACACAACAAATTCCAAATCCCCTCAACCAAACTCCCTAAACACCATACACCCCTCAACCAAACTCCCTAAACACCACAAACCCCTCAACCAAACTCCCTAAACACCATAAACCCCTCAACCAAACTCCCTAAACACCATACACCCCTCAACCAAACTCCCTAAACACCATACACCCCTTAACCAAACTCCCTAAACAATACACCCCTCAACCAAACTCCCTAAACACCATACACCCCTCAACCAAACTCCCTAAACACCATAAACCCCTCAACCAAAATCCCTAAACACCATACACACCTCAACCAAACTCCTTAAACACCATAAACTCCTCAACCAAACTCCCTAAACGCCATACACCCCTCAACTAAACTCCCTCAATACCATAAACCCCTCAACCAAACTCCCTAAACACCATACACCCCTCAACCAAACTCCCTAAATACCATACACCCCTCAACCAAACTCCCTAAATACCATAAACCCCTCAACCAAACTCCCTAAACACAATACACCCCTCAACCAAACTCCCTAAACACCTTACACCCCTTAACCAAACTCCCTAAACATCATAAACCCCTCAACCAAACTCCCTAAACACCATAAACCCCTGTACAAACTCAAACAAACACCTAAAACCTACTGTACTAACTCCCCAATTACTCCAAACAATAGGTATCTCCTGATGTGATACCAGTCCTAATCATGATTTAGAACAATTTGAGTATGTATTGTATTTTGTTGATTCGTTATGATATGAATTAACAATGAAATTAACTGTAAAATGATATAAATCTAATAAGTGTCCTCAAAAGGGCTGTAAACTTATTGCTTTATACATATTTCATGATTTGGTAAAGTCAATGACTTATGTAATGCATGATGTGTATCAAAAAGCAGCATTCTCTTATTAATGAAGTAATTAGTTAATTGAAAGTAATAGAATGTCTTTTGAATTTCTGAAACAATTTTCAAAATTGAAAAGATTTCCTTATTAATGATTGTATTTTAAAAATTGATTCCCAGAATTTCATTATATCCCTGCAAACAAAATCGGGGGAGTATATACGAATCACCTTGTCCATTGGTCCTTACTTTGGTCATCTCTCTCTGTCTGTCTGTCCATCCATATACTTGGTCAGCGCATTTTCATTTTTTCTTAAAGACTGCCAGGATTTTTATGAAATGTTACACAGTTGTAGTATACCACATGAAGATGTGCATGAAGTAATATGATTGCTTCCAAAAATTTAGAAGGGGAGATGATTTGTCTGTGAATATTTTCTGTATAGCGGATTTGAATTTTGGCGCCTTATTAAGTTTCACTTTTTGAAAGCTTAACATTTTTATTTTTTTATTCTAAAGTATTTTTGGGGTTTTTTATCAGGACACTAAGTTATTTAAACATTAAGAAGTTAATTTTCATTCACAACATGTTTCACCTTGATAAAATATTTTGTTTTCATTTTTGTAAACATCTTTTTACAACTTGGATTTTTATTGGTCAGTTATTTGGTCACTCAATCAAAACGTGTCCTTTTAGTAAGACTAATTTCATTGGTTGAACAAGAGTATAAAAGCGAGTTATTTGTAACTCAGTTGTCTTTCGGCCATTGACTTTTGTAAGGTCTAATTCTCCTCTCTAACTACTCATACGGTAGACAAATCTCTTCTAAAAAATCCCCTTAGTTTTTGTACTTTCTAAAGACCGATTTCAATATCTGTTTGTGTAATTTTTATAAATATCCAAAAATGTAGCATTTAGGCTTATATACTTTTTACCCCATATTCTTTTAGTCACCACAGCGTGTTTCTTTTCCGTGTTCGGTTTTTCATTAATTCATTCATAGCTCCAACATGTAATTTAAATCGGTCACCTTACACTTTAAAATACACAACGTGTGTCGGTCTACTCAATTAGTGACCAGGTAACTGAACATTTAATTCATGATTTAAAGTGTCCTGAAATTAAGACAAATCAATAAATTGCATTTAAAACTTATGGCAGATTTCCTGGCTCAATAACGTATTATAGTTGCAATTCTTCAATGAACATACCAATATTCCTCAAGTAACACCTATAACAACTCCTTCAAAACTCCTATCTTATTGATTGGCAAATAAAAGACAGGAGTTATGGCAGGTTTCCTGGCTCTTTAACGTATTATATTTGCAATTCTTCAATGAACATACCAATATTCCTAAAGTAACACATATAACAAGTCCTTCTAAACTCCTGTCTTTTATTTGCCAATCAACCAATCAAGATTCTATAGAAATTCTATTGTATACCAATTTGTACCTCCTGAAGGGGTTTACCTTGATACTCTAGTAATGACAAATTGGTATACAAAAGAATTCTATAGAATCTTGATTGGTTGATTGACAAAGAAAAGACAGGAGTTTTGAAGTTGTTATAGGTGTTACTTGAGTAATATTGGTATGTTCATTGAAGAATTGCAAATATAATACGTTATTGAGTCAGGAAATCCGCCATAAGAAGGATACTTTAGCAATATTGGTATGTTCATTGAAGAATTGCAAATATAATATGTTAAAGAGCCAGGAAACCTGCCATAAATAATCGTCATAAAGTGACAATTATTTTGTAGTCATTTAATTAAATAATATTTTTTCGATCTTTTATATATTTTTGGTGCTTAAGATTTAAAAATCTTCTTTACAATTGTTTTATATTGAATATATTTGTTGAATTGTTATAAATGGCTCAAGTTTAAGTACTTAAACAGTGTTTGGTATATATTCTCTGATGAATTAATCATGGATCCCAGATCCTAGACACTGAACTAAGCACATTACTTAGCATACATCCTTTGCATTTATGGAAAGGTTTTGGTTAATAGTTTTTCTGGTTTTTGGTTGAGCTGTTCAATTCTAGGCACATACTACTTGTGACCGAAGGGACGAAGACACACAGACACCGGACTTCATGGTTACATCTGGAAAAAAAGGGGGGGAACCTTGTCAGCACATGTCCTCTTGAACAGATGTTTGGATGTTGATGAAATGTTACACAGTTGTAGTATACCATATAAAGATGTGCATGAACTTATATGATTGCTTCCTGAAATTTTACAGGGGAGATAATTTGTCTTTGAAAATTTTCTGGAAGTAGGGAGAGTTATATCATTATGTCCATATTTGTATTGTGTCCACATTCGTACTGTGTCCACACCTGTATTGTAGGTGTCAAGATACACTTTAGTTTGCATTTGCCATATTGATTCAGGGTTCAATGAACAGGGGTATCTTCTTCTTCTTCCATATAAGAGTTGGGTTCACAACTGGAATGTTGAAACTTTGCGGGATATAACTGGCTGCCATTTGCTGACAGCTCTAGTTTTTAAACATAAAAAATTTTTAAATTTCATATATTAGTAAATAAAACTCCATATTACATTAAAATCCATGAAAATACAGCCATTGACAGCTTTGAAAGAAGAAAGTAATATATGAACTGTGGACAGTATATGCTGGATGCATTTCTTGAATATGTACACTTTTCTACAACAGCAGCCATCATAGAAAAAAGATGGAAATAAAATATGAAAAGAAATATTTGTCTAACAGACAAAAATTTTCATTGAGCTGTATTTTGCTGTGTCTAAGCTTATTATATCTCAATATCTAGGATGAGAATCGTATCTTTACAAGTATTTTATGAAGTGGCGTTTCCAATTTGTCAATAATACTGATTTGTTCTTTCTGAGCTTTAAGGTTGTTGATTATCTGTTTTTATGTAGAGATCACATCAATGTCCGCTAGTGAACATTTTCTCGTGTCACATAGGCCCTAATCCTGTGTTACTAGACTAGATATTTACATTGTATGTCAGTTTCATCTGTAAATCAATCAATCAATCCTGAAATGATACGACAGCTCAGTATTGAACATGTTAAATGTATTCTTCACAACTGTATTTGTCCTTGCAGATAAATAGGTTCCTTAGATTTCTGTCTTGGATGTTAGAAAGAATATATCACAGATGTGTTTTGATTTTTAAATGTTTAAATGGTGATGCACCTTCTTATTTAAATGACAAGATTAGGTACATCTCTCAGAGTAATCCATATCAATTAAGAAATGTTATTAGTGGTGATTTATGTGTACCAAAAACTAAAACAGAACTTTTTAAAAAATCATTTAGTTTTTCTGGACCTTCTACATGGAACACTCTACCAGGCTCAGTGCGAAATTCTAAGAATATTGTGGTTTTTAAAAATAAGCTAAAATGCTACTTGCTCAACAAACAANAACATTTTGTATCTGATATCACAATGTACTCTTTAATTGTAGTATGCATTATCTTGTGTGTATTCAATATTGTTATTGAGGGCCTCAGGGAAGATTAGTTTGTACTAACTGTGTAACCCTCTTTAAATAAAGCTTTTATTATTATTATTATTATTATTATAATATATTGCTTCAAAAACTGGTCAGATTTTTAAACTCTAAATTAGTATTGGCTACGATAGACCCAAATACATATAATGTAAAATTGTGAATTCTAACATGGCTCTTATTAATTGTCAACCAGTTTCATACTCGTCAACCTCATACCTGTGATTTGTTCATTTTTATGCCCCCAGATTGAGGATTGGGGCATATTGTTTTTGTCCTGTCTATCTGACTGTGTGTGTCCAAAAATTTAACCTTGGCTATAACTTTTGAACTTTTAAAGATACTCTTCAACCTCATACCTGTGATTTGTTCATTTTTATGCCCCCAGATTGAGGATTGGGACATATTGTTTTTGTCCTTTCTATCTGACTGTGTGTGTCCAAAAATTTAACCTTGGCTATAACTTTTGAACTATTAAAGATAGATCTATCATACTTATCAGGTGTATAGGTCTAAACAAGAGGAACATAAATATGCCCCAAAAAATTAGGTAAGGTCAAAGGTCAAGGTCTCAGAGGTCAAAATTTAAAGTTCTATTTTCATATGTTTTGTGTGTAAAGAAAGATAACTCTAACCAAATATTTTTCAAATTTATTAAACTAATAAAATTGGTACTGGGGGCATATGTAGTGTTTCACAAACACATCTTGTTTTATCACATGATCTTGCATATATTTCTTTCAGTTCTAAATAAATTTATCAATTGACTTTACATATTGACCTGGTTCTAAAAAGAGATTAGTTGATATTCCCATTAAATAATGGATGGTAAGTACTTGGAAAAAAATGATAAAATAATTGTTGCTTTTTTCAGTCAATGCAGAATTTATTGACAATAAGCCTTTTCAAAAAATTATTTGGTCTGCTTTTCAGGTTCAGCATTAAAATACAATGAAACAGCTCCGGTTATCAACCCGATGCAGCAAGTGTTGTTTAACATGAACACAGTTCATAATGCTGTTCATATTTAGATTACCATGTCATTGTTTACTGTGACACTGCACTAATTTTGTTAGATTTAAAATATATTCAGGTTTTAAGTTATGAATTGTTAGCCAACCATACAAGTGATAAGCGGAAGCAAAGAGTGTTTGTATCTCCATTGATGGGAGAGTTCAAATCCAGGAAAAGATCACAACACTTTATGAAAAGGGCTATAAGAAGGTTTATTGACACTGAGGCTTATGTTTCAGTCAATGTTTCTCATATGTCAATATAAACTGCTGCTAAGAGCTATAATAAATGATGTATATAATAATGGGCCCTCTTTTGTGTATATATAGTATTGTGTATGTTGACTCTTATATAAGGCTGCTCTTTTGTATATGGTTGAATTGAGTCTTTGGTTCCGACTCAGTTTACTTTAACATCTAAGACAAGATACAAACTGTTGACTTTTTAGCTCACCTGGCCAGAGGCCATGTGAGCTTTTGCCATCACTCGGCGTCCGTCGTCCGTCCATCAGTCCGTCCGTCCATCCGTCGTCCGTCCGTCCATTAACTTTTATTCAAAAATCTTCTCCTCTGAAACTACTGGGCCAATACTAACCAAACTTGGCCTGAATCATCACCAGGGTATGCTCTTTCACGTTTGTGATTTTTATGACTGTTGACCAAACACCATGCTCCTGTTACTAAAAATAGAACATAGGGGGTACATGCCGTTTTTTGCAAATTACTCGAAAACCATTACAGATATCAGAATTCTGACATAGAGGTAAAAATGATCAGCATGATGAGATCTACTTGCCCTGCAATTTTGAAGAATATCCATTTACCCGTCTTGGAGTTATTGCCCCTTTTCCGTAAAAATTTCAGTTTTTCATTACTTTTAGTCTTATATGTTGGAAATGGTAGAAGATAAAAGTAAAGTTTATATAACAAAAATGGTCAGCATAGTAAGTGTCCTGCAATTTTGAAGAAAATCTGACAACCCACATAGGAGTTATTGCCACTTTTTCTTTGAATTTTCACAATTTTTTAACGTTTTTACTTTCATTTCAAAAACTGTTTGAGATAAAGGTTAAATGTGAATTGCAAAAGTGTTGAGGTTTTCCAGAACTACAATTTCTACATATGTCCAGCAGGTTTACATCTCATCCAAGATGGCCGCCAGCGGGGAAGATAGTTTAACATAGGACCCTATGGGAAATGCATTCAAAGATCTTCTCCTCTGAAACCACTGAGCCAATGGGGACCCAATTTTGTCACAGTAGTCTTTAGATGGTCCCCTTTAAAGTTTGTGATTTTTATGTATGTACATCTTCCAAGATGGTCACCAGCACGGGACATAGTTTAACATAGGACCCTATGGGAAATGTATTCAAAGATCTTCTCTGAAACTGAACTGAACTTGGTCACAATAGTCCTTGGGTGGTCCCCTTTAAAGTTTGTGATTTTTACGTTCGTACCTCATCCAAGATGGCTGCCAGCGTGGAGCACAGTTTAACATAGGGACCCTATGGGAAATGCATTCAACTATCTTCTCCTCTGAACCCACTGAGCCAATTGGAATCGAACTTGGTTACAATAGTCTTTAGATGTTTCCCTTCAAAGTTTATGATTTTTATGTTCATACCTCATTCAAGATGGCCGCCAGCAGGGAACATAGTTTAACATATGGACTCTATGGAAAATGCATTCAAATGTCTTCTCCCCTGAACCTACTGAGCCAATTGGAACCAAACTTGGTCACAATTGTCTTTGGGTGATCCCTTCCAAAGTTTGTGATTTTTAGTTTGTACCTCATCCAAGAATGAAAATGTAACATCTGGTGAACTGATTTATAGTATGAATGGGTGGTCTATTGGTGACAATAAATAAAACCAGTCGCCAGGTGAGCGATACAGGCTCATGTGAGCCTCTAGTTATAAGGCTGCTCTTTTGTATATGGTTGAATGGTGTCTTTGGTTCTGACTCAGTTTACTTTATAAGGCTGCTCTTTTGTATATGGTTGAATGGAGTTTATGGTTCTGACTCAGTTTACTTTATAAGGCTGCTCTTTTGTATATGGTTGAATGGAGTCTTTGGTTCCGACTCCGTTTACTTTATAAGGCTCCTCTTTTGTATATGGTTAAATGGAGTCTTTGGTTCTGACTCAGTTTACTTTGACATCTAAGACAAGATACAAGTGTATGTTGACTCTTTATAAGGCAGCTGTTTTGTATATGGTTGAATGGAGTCTTTGGTTCTGACTCAGTTTACTTTATAAGGCTGCTGTTTTGTATATGGTTGAATGGAGTCTTTGTTTCTGACTCAGTTTACTTTATAAGGCTGCTCTTTTGTATATGGTTGAATGGAGTCTTTGTTCCTGACACAGTTTACTTTAAAAGGCTGCTCTTTTGTAAATGGTTGAATGGAGTCTTTGGTTCTGACTCAGTTTACTTTGAGATACAAGTGTATGTTGACTTTTTATAAGGCTGCTCTTTTGTATATAGTTGAATGGTGTCTTTGGTTCTGACTCAGTTTACTTTATAAGGCTGCTCTTTTGTATATGGTTGAATGGAGTCTTTGTTTCTGACTCAGTTTACTTTATAAGGCTGCTCTTTTGTATATGGTTGAATGGAGTCTTTGTTTCTGACTCAGTTTATGAGGCTGCTCTTTTGTATATGGTTGAATGGAGTCTTTGGTTCTGACTCAGTTTATAAGGCTGCTCTTTTGTATATGGTTGAATGGAGTCTTTGTTTCTGACTCAGTTTACTTTATAAGGCTGCTCTTTTGTATATGGTTGAATGGAGTCTTTGGTTCTGACTCAGTTTACTTTATAAGGCTGCTCTTTTGTATATGGTTGAATGGAGTCTTTAGTTCTGACTCAGTTTACTTTATAAGGCTGCTCTTTTGTATATGGTTGAATGGAGTCTTTGGTTCTGACTCAGTTTACTTTGAGATACAAGTGTATGTTGACTTTTTATAAGGCTGCTCTTTTGTATATAGTTGAATGGTGTCTTTGGTTTTTGACTCAGTTTACTTTATAAGGCTGCTCTTTTGTATATGGTTGAACGGAGTCTTTGTTTCTGACTCAGTTTACTTTATAAGGCTGCTATTTTGTATATGGTTGAATGGAGTCTTTGTTTCTGACTCAGTTTACTTTATAAGGCTGCTTTTTTGTATATGGTTGAATGGAGTCTTTGGTTCTGACTCAGTTTACTTTATAAGGCTGCTCTTTTGTATATGGTTGAATGGAGTCTTTGTTTCTGACTCAGTTTACTTTATAAGGCTGCTCTTTTGTATATGGTTGAATGGAGTCTTTGGTTCTGACTCAGTTTAATAAGGCTGCTCTTTTGTATATGGTTGAAAGGAGTCTTTGGTTCTGACTCAGTTCACTTTATAAGGCTGCTCTTTTGTATATGGTTGAATGGAGTCTTTGGTTCTGACTCAGTTTACTTTGACATCTAAGACAAGATACAAGTGTATGTTGACTCTTTATAAGGCTGCTCTTTTGTATGTAGTTGAATGGTGTCTTTTGTTCTGACTCAGTTTACTTTATAAGGCTGCTCTTTTGTATATGGTTGAATGGAGTCTTTGTTTCTGACTCAGTTTACTTTATAAGGCTGCTCTTTTGTATATGGTTGAATGGAGTCTTTGTGTCTGACTCAGTTTACTTTATAAGGCTGCTCTTTTGTATATGGTTGAATGGAGTCTTTAGTTCTGACTCAGTTTACTTTGACTTATACTGCAACCTCTCTATTTGCGTAAGTAAACTACATTGACTGTATAAACATAAGTGATATACAGTCACTGACTGTACCTTTTCAATGACGTCAACAATGTGTTTCCGTAGTAATTGTTCCATGACGTTGTAAGAAAGCATGGATTCATCACAACCTAAAGACGTCCGCTTCACATTTTAAAACTGTCATTTTCACCGATTTATTCTACCTAAAATTTTGTTCATTATAGTTGCAGTATAAACACAATAATAATACATTGACTTGACATAAACGGAATATAAGGATTCGGTTCGAAACGGTGAAAATGCTCGCCAAAGGCTCGCATTTTCCTGCGTTTCTAAGCCTCGTCCTTATATTGCGTTTATGTCAAGTCAATGTACTGTTATTGTCTATATCTAAGACAAGATACAAATTATAAACATTTTGTTAACGTAATTTATATGCCAATAGATGCGAACCAATTTCCGAAGACTTAATTTAGCAATATAAATGGAAATCTTGGACAGTAACAAAATAAGCTAATAGCATGTATTTACCAAACAAATTACTGTCATAGTTTTAAATCATGATTATCATTCTGATCGTCCATTTTTTCTGTGTGTCTGATGCAGTGATTTCTAACACCTATTTACATATAAATAGAGATGACACAATTTACTGTTGTTATTTCGGAGATCTCTTTATTAACCTTTGATTAAGTCATTTGTATTGTTGTCATATTAATCTTGCTGAACTCACTCGGATGAGTACATTATAGGCAAATAACAGCAGAGTTATCTGGGTTCAGTTATTGAAGAGTGTGAGATAGGGATTTACATTTAAACTGCTCGACGATTTTGTGAAACTTTTTGATCATGAGTTTATATGAAGAGACATCAAGTTGTCGAAATGCACATATGCAGAAACTAAATTTACGGTAACTTGAGTATTTTGTTATTTATATATGAATTTCAGAATCAGAATTTATTACCAACAATAAATCCAAATCAAAAAAGTTTCTCAGCCTCTTTAAGATGCTTTGTTTCCTTTAATTTTTGTCCCCTGAGCATCGCTTATGAGACAATATTGTCTAATGGTACTGCTCTCTGTGTGTAATTTTCTTACCTAAAGGATTTTCGTGTTTCTAGAAAGCGAGTTTCTAAATTCAGAATTTCCTGAACTTGCATCCTTGTATCATAGTTTGACCTTTTAGAGTCAGCCTGTCCATATATTTGTTTAAATTGAACAATTTTGTTATTGCTGACGGCCAAGTACATAATCTCCATTAATCATTTACTGAAAATAAAAACGCTTGATGTTTGTTGTTTTATATTTGTTGTACGGGCAATTATATGAATTATAAAAGACATAATTCACTGGAAATGAAATGATTTTAGTCTAATTGTCATAATTTCAATGTCACTGTAATTGTGTCCTCAAATTGATTTGGTTGTTAATTTCATTGTATTCCATTTTTCATTTGTTCAAGATCTCATTAGATAAATGATCTTGATGGTAATTTCTTGATCAAAAACTTGCAGGCATAATTGACATTTAGACCTATTTGTACAATTCAATATGGTGATTTTAAGAATGTCTTGCCAAGATTGGTTTTTATATATATATCATTCCCTCACCCAGCGGTCTTTGGGAGGGCCTAAAGCATCTTGTTATTAAATTCCGTCTGTCGATTCCTCCAAGTATATGTCTCTTTTTTCCACCTCAGATTAAAGTTTGTGTTAAGGTTCATATTTACGAAAAGACATGTGGCACATCAATCATCTTTGATCAGTGGTTGAGTCTAAGAGAAAGATGCTGCTTTAGACAATAATTTGGTCACCCTGACCTACATTTTATGCTTCAATGACTCTGGTTATAGTTTGTGTTAAGGTTCTACAAGTGCACATTATTCATCTTTGGTCGGTGGATGTGTCAGGAGAGTTATGCTGCTTCAGAATATAATTGGGGCACTCTGACATACATTTTTTTTGCTTCAATGACTCAAAGTTATAGTTTGCATTAAGTTTCATATCTGTCATTCTACATGTGACATCAGTCATCTTTGGTCAGTTGATGGGTCTTGGAGAGTGAGGCTGCTTCAGATGACCTTCATTTTATACTTGAATGACTCAGGTTATAGTTAATGTTTTGGTTCATATCTGAGACACTAAATATAGCACATCAATCATCTTTGGTCGATGGATGTCTCTTGGAGAGTGATGCTGCTTCAGATGATAATTAAGTCACTCTGACCTTCATTTTATGCTTCAATGACTCAGGTTATAGTTTTCGTTATGGTTCATATCTGAGATTATATATAGCACATCAATCATCTTTTGGTCAGTTGTTGTGTCTTAGAGAGGGATGCTGCTTCAGATGATAATTTGGTCACTCTGACCTACATTTTATGCTTCAGTGACTTTGGTTTTAGTTTGGGTTAAGGTTAATAATGAGACAATATTGTCTAGATGTACTGCTCTGTGTGTGGAATTTTCTGACCCAAAGGATTTTTGATGACGGCAATAATGCATGCTGCAGATGCTGTCTGTGACATGATTTACAATTAACGCATGAGTGACTTGAGGAGATAGAATGGTAAGAGTCCATTCCTGCTTAGATCTGTACAACATGTAACAATGCTGCGCAAGGAGGTAAACTTAGCAGGCTGTGGCTGCTTTCTATGTATAGCCCTTTGTCTTGTTCAGTTCGTATGTCTGTCTGTCCGTCTCCATTGATATTATGGTAGTGAGCTTCATCGTGGGGTCCCATACTAGCTAGGATTTTTTTTTTGCAATACTAAATAAGCAGCTACTTTTTGTTTAGCAACTTCATGCATTTCACATGTAACATGTAAATGTGTACACAGTTGCACCTTATATTTTTTAAACTTTTATTTTACAGATTTAAGAGTTTTGCCTGAGCCATAAATATATCTCATTTGACTTGCAGGAGACACAAATGTTCCAGCTAACACCACTTTATTTTATTACTGAATTTAAGCACAATATATATAGTTTCCATAACGAGAACAAGTTGATTATGAAATTTCTTACATTGAGTTAAATAAATTTTGCAAATGTTTGAAAGCGAGGCTTGCCAAGCTTTTAAACATTTGAAAATTTATCTAACGAGATGTGAGAAATTTCATAATTAACTTGTTTAAGTTGTGGAAACTGTTTCTCTAATGACTGGACGAAAAACACCAAGGATTATATTCCGAATAAATTTGGCAGGAAATTTCACAAAACTTGTTCTCCTCTCTAGAGAGGAGAACAAATGCTTCACCACCGTTCAGGAAATGTGAACACTGGATAGAAATTAGAGAAATATGCTTAAATATGCCTGTCTAATGACATAGGTATTATGAAAAAGAAAGGAAATGGGGTAAATGTCAAGGAGACAACATCCAATCTCCAGGTTAAAACAACCCACAACAAAGCATTTAGGGGTCACTGTATGATCATCAGCACAGTGAGGAACCTCACACCATAGTTAGCCCTAAATGGCCCCCCAAATTTTTTTTTATGTCAATTTTAAGGCAATTTTTTTTATGACACACTCTAACTGATTATATAGTTTGAATCTCACTTCAAACTTTGCAGATTGTTTTATTGAAGAGATATATATCAAGACATAAGAACACTTGTGTTAATTTTGAAATTTTTTTCTGTACTTGGTGACTATCAGTGGAATAAAACTGACATTAATTGAATATGTTCAATTTACTTGAAGATCTATATATATTATAAAAAACAGAAAAAAAAACAGTACATGTTGACTAGTTATATTTCATTTCTCATTCAATGATTGATTTATTTTTTCTTTTAAACATTGAAATCATAGAAAACTCATTATTCCATGCCTCGTCACAAATCATTAGATGACAGCAACATTTAATATTCTCTGATTGCAGTAATATAGACATGTTTGATCAATGTTATAATGAGAGAAACACTATCATTACGGACATCAAAGACAACGATTGTCTTATATAGCCGTGGTGAAGCGATGGTTGAAACGTATGATTGTCTTATATTGCTGTGGTGAAATGACCGTGACAAGGGTATGCAAGATTGATGAGTCAAATCATCATGGTATTGAAACTGGGTTTTTCTAAAAATTATTGATCTTGAAATGACAGCACTTTTGAATCAATGCAATCTTTTGAATAGTTAGTGATGAGTTTGGTATTGTATATTTAACCATAAACTGAAAACTTTGACACAAACATATGTATGGAGAATTTGAAACATAGCTGGCTTGGAAAAGATGAAATTGGCTTGATAAACACAGATACAGCTGTTATTCCCCACCAAATGAGACACATAGGGTATTGTATGTATCAGGGGGCCTTTCGTGACTGAGTGGTTTTGGTAGTTAGTTTAACTGTACAATCACTGTAACTGATCTGTGTTCTGAGTTTGCGCCCCGCTTTTTCAAGTACAAAAAGGAACACTCTGCACACAATGATACCTGATAAGGTATGTCATTACCTGCCCAAGACAGGTAATCCGGTTACCTCCACCACTAAAACTGACCACCGTGATAAACCTGAAATAGTGCTGAAATTGGTGTTAAAACCCATACAAACTAACAACTATCTATTTGTCAGTTAGTAGTGTTCTTGTTAATTAGACACATCTGAAAAAAATGGAAGAAATTTCATAAAACGTTTGTATTTATGAAAGAAATATTATGTAGATGTGTGTATTGACATTGGTCTCAATGGGGATCCTTTCCTTGAAATCTCAATCTCAACTGCGCACAGAACTTATTTTTTTCTAGTTTAGTATAGGATATCAATGTATTTGTGCATACACACTGTAAACTCTTAATTAAATTTTTACCCCTTATATAAGCAAAAGAGGACTTTTAAGTTTCTGTCCTATTATTGGTTAGGCCATTTTTCAGTCAGCCAGCCAGGAGTATTGTCTCAATTTGACTTTCGAATGCTATTTACCAAATAAATCTTTAAAATTTGTGTTTTCAGAGTAATTTGAATTTACAAAAAATTCTTGAAGTGATTTAGGGAACTAATTTAGTTTGCAGGGTATAAGTTCAGTCTACATGATCAGATGAGCCCCAGCATATAGCTAGTAGCCCAGTATTGTGTGTCCAGTAGTATATAAGAGAAATTTTAGTAGCTAGCTGGTCTAACTGATTAAAAAAATTTAGTAGCCCAGGCAAAAAAAAATTCTGCCATATATTGACTACTGTGCCCTATGTTGGTTAATCTATATCTTGTACAAGGCCAAAGCAAAAAATATATTTGTACACTTAAACTGTGATGGCACCAATTCCCAAGGAGTCGGAGAGAGAATGTTGAGTTAAGGTCAGACTATGTGTTGGCCTGTTCCGGCTATTCCTGTTTGAGCTGTCAAAGTTCTACTGTATATATATACTGTGGAAATACTTTTATCCATGCACATTAATTTTAGTGGTTTTCTTAAATATTACTGTTTCCTGGGTACTTAAATTCATGGCTTCAAATTCCACACATTTATAACTCTGTTGAAAAATTTTGTTTGGAGCTTAATTCCGTGGTTTTATCGAACCGTGAAATCCACGAAAAATGGATCCCAATTAGAAACCTCGGTCGGTTATCTCCCTGTACCAAGTTAGTTTTGTATGGTTCAAAGTGGAGATAATTTTAATTAGCATATCAATAGCCTCTTTTGATATTTAAATTTAATTTATCTCCACTTTAACCATATATAACTAACTTGGTACAGAGGATAACCGACCGAGGTTTCTCATAGTAATTTCACAGTATATGTCTTATGAATTTGTCAGAATTTTTTTTTTACTTTCAGCATCCTGCCAAAATTTTTTCTGTGCCTTTTATGGAGAGTGCCACATCGACACAATTACTAAAAAGGCAGCCTGTAGATGTCCCGTAACTCCTTGTCCTGCTAACGATGTCCCTGTATGTGGAGACGATGGGATGACATTCAAAACATCATGTCATCTGAGACTGTCCAGTTGTAGGGAACAGAGACGAATTAAACAGAAACATAATGGGAAGTGTAAAGGCCAAGGTAGGAGTTATTTTGTATTTTTGAAGTATATATAAGTTTAAATAAATAAATAATAAAAAAAAGATCAGTTGAACTTCGATGGCTAAAAGACCCAAGGGACCTGCGAAAACAGTTTTAGCTAGAAGGATGTTTGAGCTAGTGAGTTTGAACTATAAACGTTAACAAAGTGACCAGAAGTAGTAGTATGGTGGTTTATCGCCTTGAATACCTGTATAGGTATAGGTCTCTCACGGCATTTTAAACCTGGAGGGACGCCCACTCCATTTGCAATATGAATAAGGAACACTTGATCTTCCCTGGTAGCCGCTTACTGTCTTGCGACTTCGCAGTCGAATTCCTTGGTGGGTCGATCGTTTTTGGTGTAGAGGTTCCAGACATCCATGGTGTTCAAACTATTAAAATTCAAACCATTCAAGATTTACTGTATATAATCAAAGATAACTTGTAGTAAGTCTATTTTCATAATGCATTGTTGAATAGCTGATATGAGAACACAATTAGGTCCCTTTGATAGTCGTTGTCTACAAATATAGTTCCTAGGAAAATAGTGTATTTCTCTTAATTCTGTTTTCGCAGCTTTATTTGTATGTTTTATGGGTTTAAATGAAATAACAGACATAATAGAAAATTTTAAATTAGGTATTGAATTTTAAATCAATGTGCAATTAGTGATTAGGTCAAGTGCAAAAAGGTGAAATTTGCTATATTTGGAACTCGTCTATCTTTACCAATGAGGATTCCCTCAGTTGTAGGAAATTTATTATAAAAGAAATTGTTTTTGTATATTTTTTTTTACACTAAGGCTGTACTGTAAGTATGCCAAATGCCTTGAGGATTGTGCAGGTGAAATTTTTTAATTGGTCTTTACATTCGTTTATTTTAACAAAGACAAATTGGGGAAAAATAATTGTGTTCTGGTTCCAGCTGTCAGAAACTGCAGATAATATGAAGAGGAAGTTAAGACAGAGTACATGTGATTTCAAACACAAACTAAAACATCAAATAAATATGAAATACATGAGAATGCAGCAAAATTGGTGATCTCTCAGATGGAGATTTATTAAGAGTTTGTGGTCCCATCTCCAATGCAGATTTTTGAACAGGTACCAAACTGTCCTTAGCTGATTTTGGTGTTTGTGATGATGCAATTGTCCTTTGAATTAATGGCTTTGGAAAAAACAAAAATGCCATTTGATGGTCCTCAGTAATAAGTACTAGCATTGACATATGATTGCTAATGAATACCCTGCTGGCTAAACCAAAGGGGACTAAAATTTGAGATTTTGTCCATCCATCTGTCATGTTACATTTCTTGACATCTTTTAAAATAGCTTGAGGTATTGACTTTGAATTTTGTATATAGCTATAACTAGGTGCTACTGTTTAGGTGTGACTTTCATTCACTTTGATTGACTTTCGACAGAGTTATTGCCCTTGAACTTTTAAATTCTTCAAATATTTCAGTCATTTTTTTTCACCATTGCATGATATATTGATGTGTTATTTCATATGTAACTATAAATGCGAGAGTTCCACTCTTTAGTTGAAATTCATGTCAGTCCATTGACTTTTACCAGAGTTATGGCTCATGAATCTTATATTTTGAAGCAAATTTCAGTTGTCCAAACCTTTTTTCGACATGATTCAAGATATTGATTTTGAATGTATATATAGGTATAAGGAGGTAACTTATTGTTTAAATTTGAATTTCATTTCTACCGGTATTTTGTTTTCTTTTGGTTGAGTTATGGCCCTTGAACTTGTAACTTTTGTCAAAGTGACAGTTATACATGCCTTGCCTCAACAAGGATTTTGATTTTTGTTATGGTCTGTTGAATAATCACTGAGTTAAGGGAATGGATGTCAAATTTTGGGATATAGATTTGTTACAGCTACTGGGCACATTGCTTATCTGCAATTATCTTGCAATTCTTGTTAAATCTTGAGTTTATTAATCAATTTTTATTTACTTAGGTACAAAAGACCAGCAGCCGTTTTCACAAATAAAAACACACACAAAAAACAAACAAACAAAACCCAAAACAATAAACAAAACAACAAAAAACAATCAGTCATTCGACAAATTTTAATTGTAAGTCACAATGAAACAGTAAAGACTTACGACTTATTGTTATCATAAGATGGGCCGCTGTTCTTTTTAAGAATTTCTACTTTATTAATCAGGAAGAATCTGTCATGATCAGGTAATACTCAATGACATTGATTTGTGAGATTGCTTTTATTAGATTTGATTATAAGTACTTTGATCTATTGCTTAATTACTATTGATCCATTACTGTGTCCTCTGTTAACTTAAGTATATTTCCTGAAAACATATACAAACACTAATTGGACTGTCTTTTAAAATAGTCATGGTCTGGTGTCTTCTTATTATGGGGGAACACAGCTATACTCGGTGGAGGAAATTGCATTTTTTAAACCTTTTACACTTTTATTAAGAGGGAATTTTTTTTTTTAGATTATTAATAAAATATAGATCATGTTTCATATTTTATTTTGAAATCTCTTGTGGTATTTTGATTGAGTTGAACATGCAATTTAATAATTAAACAATGTTTAATTTTTTTTATAATTGCAATTTTTATGTGATAAATCAAATGTTAATAAATTATGAAACTCCATGTGCCCAAACCTGCAGAAAGCAGACTATCTTGTAGATTGATACAGTGCTAGAAATTAAAAATTTGCCATGGTTCCCCGGAATTTTTTTTCTGGGCAACCAGCTGACCAAACTTGGTTGCCCGGATTCATATAACGTGCCCGAATAATTATGATGATATTTTTTGGAGATAAAAATTAGCTGGTCTGGTGGCAACCTAAAAATTTCTGACTTTTAAGAAGCAATTTCAAACAGGTTTATTTAGCAATTTAAACAATGACAGAGGTAGAATTTTTTTGTTGACACGTACATGTATTGTTTCATTAGCAATAGGTATTATTATTTAAATAAATATTGTTTTAAGTTTTATTTAACACATATTGTTTGAGTGTGGTTAAACGCAGCATTCAACAGTATTTGAGTTATATTGGTATGTCAGTTTTATCCCTATGCAAAACACAGCAATTTTCAGTTTTATTGAAGCAACAAAATTATGTGGCAATTGGAAAGATCTGCAAATCTTGGATGACCTTCTGGTTCAGTTTTTTTATATCACATGCTGCATTCATAAAAGAACAAGTAACATAGGACTAGGAGGAACTTGCATATTTTACCTTGGACTGTGGTCGTCAGGGCATAAGTAATTTTATACCATTTACCTCTTTATTCTCATTTTCAATAATTTCTAGCGCATGCATATGCAATTATTCAGATGTTTCGTGTTTCTTGATGGACCACAGACGCATTGATTTGCACTACGTTCATGAAACTTCATTGGTTGGGCTTCGTATTTCAACTTGAAATGAAATATATTGATAGAATTTCCGACTCCTGTGAACAGATTACTCTCTTGATTAAAAAAAAAAACAGTATATAGCAAAACGTGTCCTGAATTAACCCGAATAACCCAGTTGTAATATTACGCTCACTACGACCTCTTCCATTATAGTTGGAGATAATCGTATATGGAGAAGATATGATATTATTCAGGTTAGTCATTTGCGCATGCGTTAGTAAGATCTTCGATGCGAAGGAGAAAGAGTCGAAAATCAGAAACGAAAACAATCCACAGTGAATGGAGGTGTTTGATTTTATTAAAAATAGATGGTTGCCCGAGATTTTTTTACCGGACGGCTAAACTGCTATAATAAACAAAATTAAGTTGCCGAACTGACATTTGGTTGTCTGTGACGACCGGACGACCAGTAATTTCGAGCACTGTGATATTTATTTAGAACCTGGTTAGGAGATGCCCATGCCCTACAGCATTTACTTTGTCTTTCCACAAAGTTTTCTTGGCTTAAAAAAAATGCAGCTTTAACGATTATGATGAGTTGTATCTAGTAAACTTGTGATGTTTTTGATGTGTATTAGGTAGTCCTTTGCTAACTAAATTTTACTGTTGCTACTATTGTTTTTTGATTTATCACATTGGCTAGGGGGAAGGTTTGGGCCCAATAAAACTAGTTTAACCCCGCTGCAGCAGGTTTGCGCCTGTCCTAAGTCAGGAAATTTATTAAGCCTTTGTGTGTCTTGTCTGTTTTCTAGTTTGTTTACTTTAAGTCTATAGGAGTCTAGGATGATGTTTATTTCGCTGAACTTGATTACTCTTTATTCAGGGGCTGACTGTGACCTGCCGTTGGGTGTGGGGTTTTCTCACCGCTCATTGAAGATCTTATGGTGGCTTTGAGTTGTTATTACTCCCCTTGGGGTCGTTGTCTCTTTGACACATTCCCTGTTTCCCTTCTTTTTTCTACTTTCTGTTTGCTGTCTGATGGCTTACTGTAAGCCAAATTTTTTTAAAGATTTCTAGAAAATTTTATGAGCTGAGATTTTTTTATACTCCCTGCAAACAAAGTAGGGTACTACTTTTGTGTAATGAACTCCTCTTGCAGTTTTTACTGACAGACCTGAGATTTTGTAGGAATATGTGCAGCTTTTATTTGGGTTGCATTTTATGAATTTTTCTGAATTTTACAGATAGTTGAACTTTATGATTTTTAACAAAATTCTGTAGGCAGGATACTCATTTTGCATAATAAACTCCTCCCACAGTTTTTCATCAAGAGGTGCGAAACTTTGTAGAGTGTTTCTATATACAGTCGAACTTCAATGTCTCGAACACCTGAGGGACCAATGAAAACAGTTTGAGCCAAAGGGGTTTTAGAGATGTAGAGGTCGAACTATATTTGAACTTGAACCAAGGGACCACAAAAAGGGTTCGAGGCATCGATGGTGTTCCAGTTATTACAGTTCGAGCCATCGAACTTCCACTGTACATTGAACATGTGCACCCCTATATGAATTGCATTTTATGCATTTTTAAATTTGTAAATATAGTTTCTGCACATGGCAATTTCAGGCAACTGATTTCTCTTCAGTGCATAATGCAGATCAAATTAAAACATTGAAAGAACAAAACCCAAAAGATGTATAATCAAACGGATCTACACAAAAACCCAAATCAGCTACGAATAGAGCTTAGTAAAATGTACAAGAGAGATAACAGATGTGCTATATATGGAGATAGGAGTGGAGTAATTGTGGAGCAGAAAACCTTCATTGTCTTGATCATATTGTTTTTCATTACAGAACCAATCCACGGTGGTTGGAGTGAGTGGGAAAGCTGGTCCCAATGTTCTGTATCCTGTGGAGCTGGGAAGAGGAGGAGATTTAGAGATTGTACCAATCCTCCACCATCTGCTAATGGTCAATATTGTGGTGATTCCTGGATGCAAGAAGAGGACTGTGTTATTGATTGTGGTGAGCTTGGTATATGTATCAGAATGTCTGTATGTCTGGTCACAGATTTCCAAGAGTGTTAATGCTTCTCATTCTCATGTGAATGTAGCAGGGAAATTGGCATGGCCTTGATAAAAATCATATGATAACAAATTTGATGCCATTGTAAAAATTCAAGAACTACTGTATAATAACGTCTTTCTGTGATTTTCCTTATGGGTTATGTACAGTTGTCTCTCTTGAAGTAAAAACATGTTAACAGTAATGAATACTTTAAGAAAACATTACAGCAAAACCTGTCTATTGAGACCACAACAGTAATATCTGTCTAGATAGGCCATTAACAACAAAACCTGTCTTCAGAAATCATTACAGTAAAACCTGTCTAGATAGACCATTAAAGTAAAACCTGTCTATATAGACATTTACAGTAAAACTTGTCTAGATAGACCTTTACAGTAAAACCTGTTTCCATAGATCATTACAGTGAAACTGTCTTGATAGACCATTACAGTAAAACCTGTTTAGATAGACCATTACAGTAAAACCTGTCTAGATAGACTATTACAGGGAAACCTTTCTAGATAGACCATTACAGTCAAACCTGTGTAGATAGACCATTACAGTCAAACCTGTCTAGATAGACTATTACAGTAAAACCTGTCTAGATAGACCATTACAGTAAATTAAGACTATTACACTGAAACCCATTTAGATAAATGATTACTGTAAAACCTATCTAGATAGACCATTACTGTGAACCCTGTCTAGAAAGACCATTGCAATAAAACCTGTCTAGATAAACCATTACAGTAAGACTTCTCTAGATAAACCTTTACAGTGGAACCTGTCTATATAGACCATTACAGTAAAACCTGTCTTGATAGACCATTGCAGTAAATCCTGTGTAGATAGACCATTACAGTAAAACCTGTCTAGATAGACCATTACAGTAAAACCTGTCTAGATAGACCATTACAATAAGTTAAGACTATTACACTGAAACTCATCTAGATACACCTTTACAGTAAAGCCTGTCTAGATAGACCATTACAGTAAAACCCATCTATGTAGACCATTACATTGAAACCTGTCTTGATAGACCATTACAGTAAAACCTGTCTAGATAGACCATTACAGTAAAACCTGTGTAGATAGACCATTACAGTAAAACTTGTATAGATAGACCATTGCAGTAAAACTTGTATTGATAGACCATTACAGTGGAATCTGTCTTGATAGACAATTACAGCAAAACCTGTCTAGATAGACCATTATATTGACCTGTCTAGATAGACCATTACAGTAAGACATGTTTAGATAAAGCATTACAGTTAAACCTGTCTAGATAGACCATTACAGTAAAACCCATCTATATAGACCATTACATTGAAACCTGTCTAGATAAACCATTATGGTAAAACCTGTCTATATAGACAATTACAGTAAGACTTCTCTAGATAAACCTTTACAGTGGAATCTGTCTATATAGACCATTAGAGTAAAACCCGTCTAGATAGACCATTACATTGACCCGTCTAGATAGACCTTTACAGTAAGACTAGTCCAGATAAAGCATTACAGTAAAACCTGTCTAGATAGACCATTACAGTAAAACCCATCTATATAGACCATTACAGTGAAACCTGTCTTGATAGACCATTACAGTAAAACCTGTGTAGATAGACCATTACAGTAAAACCTGTCTAGATAGACCATTACAGTAAAACCTGTCTAGATAGACCAATACAGTAAAACCCATCTCGATAGACCATTACAGTAAAACCTGTCTAGATAGACTATGCCAGTAAAACCTGTCTAGATAGACCATACCAGTAAAATCTGTCTAGATAGACCATTACAGTAAAACCTGTCTAGATAGACCATTACAGTAAAACCCATCTATATAGACCATTACAGAGAAACCTGTCATGACAAGTTCCACTTATATAATGTTGTAAAAAGTTTTTTTTCATTCTTTTTATTATGAAGCTTGAATTTAAGAACCGCAGTAACATGACTGCACTGTCTGCAGGATAACACAAGATTTTTATGTTTGGAAGGGAACTTCAATTTCGTGGTATTTGCGTCGATTGAACTGGGGAAAAATCTTTTAAAAAAAGTGCAAATAAAAATCCCGTCATTCAGAACAAATACTCGTCTTCATGGGGAAAGTAAAATTCCCTTTTGTAACAAATTAGGTAGGCTTTCTGAGACGCATTGACGTTGTGTGTGTTGGAAATGCAATAAACCGGAAATGTGAGTGAACCTGAAAACGCCAGGAACGTCATAAAAGATGTTACGTCATTCCGGGAATGAAGGGATCTCGAAAACGACATATTTTATACACGACAATGAACGATAACAACACGATTTCAATTCACTTTACGCATTCTGAATTTCAAGATGTTCCCTTATGGACATTTGCGATCTCAGACATTTTGTTCATCTTCAGGGTGGTTGTAAATAACGTAAATTGCATTATTTAGTTACTTCTGGACGTTACTGTGATGTTTTGAGTAATTTCCAGTTCTGACAAAAGGCGACACGGATCGGAACGAAAGATTCAAGGGAGACGTAAATGAAAAAAATCCGGATTTTGTAAACATCGTTGCCGCGATTGGGAATTTTCTTGTTTGGGGAATTGGGCTGCCAAAAGGGGATTGGGGCCTCCAGGTGGCCCTAAATTATATAGTAGCGTCATCCCTGATACCAAAAAAATCTGTCTAGATAGAAAATTACAGTAAAACCTGTCTAGATAGACCAATACAGTAAAACCCATCTATATAGACCATTACAGTGAAACCTGTCATGATAGTTCATTACAGTAAAACCTGTTTTGATAGACCATCACAGTAAAACCTGTCTAGAAAGAACATTGCAGTAAAACCCATCTATATAGACCATAACAGTGAAACCTCTCTAGATAGACCATTACAGTAAAACCTGTCTAGATAGACCTTTACATTGACCTGTCTAAATAAACTATTACAGTAAGACTAGTCTAGATAAAGCATTACAGTTAAACCTGTCTAGATAGACCATTACAGTAAAACCCATCTATTTAGACCATTACAGTGAAACTCTTGATAGACCATTACAGTAAAACCTGTCTAGAAAGACCATTACAGTTAAACTTGTATAGATAGACCATTACATTGACCTGTCTAGATAGACCATTACAGTAAAACCTGTCTAGATAGACCATACCAGTAAAACCTATGTAGATAGACCATACCAATAAAACCTGTCTAGATAGACCATTACAGTAAACCAATCTATATAGACCATTACAGTCAATTCTGTCTTGATAGACCATTACAGTAAAACCTGTTTAGAAAGGCCATTACAGTAAAACCTGTCTAGATAGACCATTACAGTTAAGCTTGTATAGATAGACCATTGCAGTAAAACCTGTCTTGATAGACCATTACAGTAAAGCCTGTCTAGATAGACCATTACAGTATAACTGGTATAGATAGACCATTGCAGTAAAACCTGTCTAGATAGGTCATTACAGGAAAACCTGTCTAGATAGACCATGCCAGTAAAACCTGTCTCGATAGACTATACCAGAAAAACCTGTCTAGATAGACCATTACTGTAAAACCTGTCTAGATAGACCATTACAGTAAAACCCATCTATATAGACCATTACAGTGAAACCTGTCTTGATAGACCATTACAGTAAAACCTGTCAAGATAGACCATTACAGTAAAACCTGTCTAGATAGACCATACCAGTAAAACCTGTCTAGATAGACCATACTAGTAAATCCTGGATAGATAAAACCTTACAATAAAACCTGCCGAGATTATTTCGTATAAATATACCTAAACAGAAAATCTTTCTAGAGAGGAAAAAAAGAAGACACACACATACAAAGAATAACAACACAGACCCAATAAAAAACAAATGGATGAGATCAGGGAAGCATCTTCTACATTTTATGAGACACCCACCGTGTTGAATATGTCAACTCCAGAAGTAAAGTCAAACATACAAAAGTACACTTATCTTGTAGGAAAATCAGTAACTTTTATGTATAGAATAAAAAATAAAATATCAAAAAATAATCTTTATATTGTAACATTGTGTTTTATTGACCATGCTCTGAAATTGTCATAGATAGTAAGATTTTACATACTTTATCGTGTTGATTACACATTTATAAATAAATTACCGTTATAATGGTAGTCTGGTGGTATTCAGAGAGTCGTATTCTCGGCCTGATAAGGAAATTACATATAATATACAGTCCACAGAGACTATATAAAATGATGTCCCAGGGGACCATCGGTATTGTTTTAATCTTTACTAAGATACCATACACTATATGAAATTCAATTTTCTAGCCTTATATTGATGCAATGAGTCCCTGTAGGGCAATGATATGAATATTATTTTATTAAATGTATAGGAGATTTATATGATATTTCGTATGTATAACACAATAGAAAGAAGTGAAAACAACCAAACATATGTCAGAATGTTTTGTAGATCTTCTCTAAATTTTCATTATTCTGTGATGACCTAGTTTTATTTGATCGAAAAAATTTTTCACTGAATAGCCCTAAGTTGACTAAGGCCATTATAGAAAAACTCCTTGGTCTTGCCCAACCTTTTGATAAACTAAGAACAGACGTGCAGTCAAAATTTATTTTTTGTCAGTTTAAGGCAAAAGTCCTAGATTTTGAAGATATAGGCAAAAACATTGCTAAATTTTTTTTTGGTGTTGGAATGCATGCAAATTCTTCCAAGGTAAGATGATCTTACTGGTTACTGAGATATTAACTAGGATGTGAACTTTAATGTTGATCATGTGGAAAATATAGGTCAAAGTGACCTAATTTTTCCTGGATGCTGACCTTTTATCAAAGCTGCATGCACATGCAAAGCTAGATGGTGTATTGAAATATGAACTCTGACCTAGAATTCAACTAAACGGAAAAATAATATAGGCAAAAGATACCAAATTTTCCTGGAAGCTGTGAGTCAGCCCAAGACTCACCTATATGCAAAGTTTTATGACCCTACCCTACATAGCTACCAAGATGTATATCTTTATGTAGATATAAAGACACAAATGGTTACATGGACACCAAGAGTACTTCAATAGTCCCTCTAAACCTTTAAGGGGAACTAAAAATGTGCATGATGATATGATTATGGAAGCATCTTACATATTGTAAGATTTTGAGTTTTCTTGTCTCCGGCACACAATGCATGTCCAAACTTTTACGTAGTTCATACATGCTTCATACTCTGTTACTCTGTAATGGACTCATAAGTATGTAGTACAGTCAACAGCAATGACAATACCTCAATAATACACATACTCTGTAACAGACTGATAAGTATGTAGTACAGTCAACAGCAATGACAATACCTCAATAATACACATACTCTGTTACTCTGTAACAGACTGATAAGTATGTAGTACAGTCAACAGCAATGACAATACCTTAATAATACACATACTCTGTTACTCTGTAACAGACTGATAAGTATGTAGTACAGTCAACAGCAATGACAATACCTCAATAATACACATACTCTGTTACTCTGTAACAGACTGATAAGTATGTAGTACAGTCAACAGC
>MJUU01034616.1:0-36384 GCA_002080025.1 Modiolus philippinarum
TGGTACAATGGTGTGATTGGTTATGTTTTACTGTACAAGCACTGTATCGAATTAATGTGGTTCCCGTATCGCAAAGATGAGATAATTGAATTAAGGGTCAATAATATTTTGCGGTTGCAATGCCCTTATATGGTAATTCACATTCACGGGAGTTCGCATCCGTCATTTGTTTGTCAGTTTATGTTACAAATTGTTAAAAGCGCTTTCATTGGTCCTAATGGGATACTTTCGTCTGCGAAGGGATAAAAGCCGGGAAATTTGAAGGACTATTCATTTATGTCGATCAAAAGCTCCTCAGAGCTTGTGTTGTACTTGTTATTTATTATAAACAGACTTTAAATAAAATTTTATTTACTTACGTACTTAAGCGTAAGAGCACTTTGCCAGTTTAATTGATGTTTGTTGACAATCCCGCACCCATGACCAAGAAAGACATGGATGTAGCGTTGCTCGACAATTAGCAAAGAATTCCGCTTAAACCGGTGCCAGGGGCCGTCTAGAACTTACTATGAGGTATGAGCAAAGCTCATTGTTGAGCAAAGCTCATTGTTGAAGGCCTTATGGTGACTTCAAGATGAAGAACAACAATAAAAGCGTTGTTCCTTTGCTTGTTTTTTACCATGTATTTGTAGAGACTTTGTCTCATGTGCATTTACTCCATATCCTTTTATTCACCATTAAAAATTAAATGATATCATTTCTTTGTTATTTAAATAAAATGTCAAAACGGTAGAAACAGCAGAAATAAAATAATGTATTAATAAAAAAAACCATGTACTTCATGCTTTGTTTCTTTGATTTTTTAAAGCTCACATATAAAATTCAATGATATGAATATGCTTATGAATAATTTAGTGTAGGCTATATAAATTTGGGCAGAGACAATTGTCTCTGATTTGGAGTATTTATCTGAGATTATTTTGGCTCATTCCTACCGAGTAACATCCCTCCTGCAGTAAACATTAAAATGCTGATTTTAAATACTCTGCACAATTTTTTTAGTCCAAATTACCAAAAACAACATTAAAATACAGATTTTACTTACTCGACACATTTGTTTAGCCCATATTACCCAAATATAACACTTAAATACAGATTTTACTTCCTCGACACCAATGTTTTAACCCATATTACCCAAATATAACATTGAAATACAGATTAAACGTTTTCTACACATTGGTTTGGGCCCATATTACCCAAATATAACACTTATATAAATGATCTGCTCCACGTGCTTACCCTTCCAGAGAGCCTGGTGATGCCTCGGTTTTTATGGGGGTTCACACTGCTAGTGCTTTAGTTTTGTGACGTTCTTGTTCTTTTTTGTTTATTTGTTTTGTCTTTGTCGTGCTGTATCGGTTCGTGTTGTTGCGAGTTGCCGTGGTTTTGGATTTGTGGTTTTAGAGTTTCCCCTTTCCTCGTTCTTGCTTCGGTATTCGTTTGCCGATGTATTCAGATTTAACTTACTCGACACATTTGGTTTAGTCTATTTTACCAAAATATAACATTAAGATAAAGATTTTTCTTACTCGACACATGTGGTTTAGTCAATATTTCTTAAATATATCATTAAAACACAAATTTTACTTACTCAACATATTTTTTTTGCCGAATATTACGCATATATAGCATTAAAATACAGATCTTACTTTCTCAACACATTTTTAGCCCATATTATCCAAATATGGCATTGAAATACAGATTTTACTTACTCGACACATTTTTAGTCCATATTACCCAAATATTACACTAAAATGCAGATTTTACTTACTCGACACATTTGTTGTAGTTCCTATCACCTAAAAATAGCATTGAAATACAGATTATTTACCAAGTCCGGCTATCCCGAGTTCCTATCGTTATCTATGTTTGTCTTTTGTCATTTTATTGTTTTTCTTGTGCAGTTCCCTGGTTGATTTGACATGTGATTGTAATGTTCGGCCATTGTAAATGTTTCCTGTTATCTTTCCTGCATTAATTACTTACTTGACACATTTGTTTTAGTCCATGTTACCCAAATATAGCATTGATACAAAAAAATACCGAAGTTGCATAAAAAACAGTAAATTTCGTTATGCTGTACACGTGTTTCAAGGAGTAGCCTCTCATCAGCAGCATTAAAATCAAATAATATGAAAAGCCATGATCCAAAAGTACTCCAAAAAGAAGTACTCGTTTCCAAAAATATCGAAATAGGAAGCCAAATCCAGTACCAAGGACATATACCGAATGCCATACACGGAATGAAGCCTCAGTATTTTTAAGTGGTTTGAATTTTTATAAAAACGGTAAATTTTCATAAAACACAAGGTAAAATTTTCATGTCAGACAAGTCTGACTATTTGGCTGGTGAATACCCTCGGGGACTTCTGGTTTTACTTACTCGACACATTTATATTTTTTAATAACTGTAGCTAGATAATAATAGATATATTGATGGTGCTATACTTATCCTGCTAATATTAAACTGCTTTTACCTTTTACATCTGCATATATGTACATACGTTTATCTCCCTTGAAATTATGATTGTTGACTATCCTATAGTCCCGTTTGATGTATTTTATCGTAAATAGCTTACTATGTACAATTAACTAACCGTGATGCTAGATAGTTTTTCCTAATACTTATTTTATTTTTTAACATCACTGACAATCTGACCATTCTTAAACTGACAAACTTCATCTTCTTATAGGTGTCCTTACTCACTATATATATTAACAGCATTTTTATTGTCATGTCTTGCGTGCACCTAATATAGATTTTGAAAAAATAAGTTTATTGACGATTTAAATTTTCAATCCCTGCTTATATGTGGGTGTGGATGCAGCCCTATTTCTAACCCATTTTAATGAATGGGAGTGCGCCGAAGAACGGCGGAAGATACCAGTGAACTGAACTTAACTGAACTGCTGTGGTCCATATTACCAAAATATTACACTAAATTGCAGATTTCACTTACTCAAAATATTTGTTTTAGTCGATATAACCTTACCTGTCTGGACAGTATTAGAATCGGAAAAAGCATATCCGGTAAGGCGTCCATGTTCGCATTGCATTTAGGTAAAGCATCCATTTTTGCATTGCATAACGGCCAATAAAGTGTAACGTGTTCATTTGATTATTATAAGGTTACGATAATATCGCAAATTAATAAATTAACATTTCGTGTTGCTGTGAATTTCCGTGGTTTTGGATTAATGTTTTTAGAATTTCCCCTTTCTTCGTTCTTGCTTCGGTATTCGTTTGCCGATGTATTACGAACGTGACTTTCATTTATTATTTTTTTCCGCGATAATATTTAATGACATTATATACCATTCTTTAAGCGTGCTGTTGGCATATAAATAAACACGCATTATTTTCTACATTAACACTTTAGGAAAGTTATTATACTGGTTTTGTCGGAATAAAAGACAAAGAAACCAGTTTGTTTGTTAAGTATGGACTTCCTATAGATCAAGAGAACCGCAATTGTTGAATTATATTGTGAGGTTTGTTTGGTTACCGTTACCTGGGAGTCAAAGCCGTTACGAATATGAAGCTAGGAAAATCTGGTAAATCATCAAACAAAATATACCTTTTATGATATAGGTAAAAGAATGCTGACGTCAGACTAGCTTTTTGAAAAGCTTATACTTGTATTACACTAAAATTCAGATTTTACCTTCTGGACATATTTATTTTAGTCCATATTAACACCATATTAATACTACACTAAAATGGAGATTGTACATACTGCACACAATTGTTGTAGTCCATATTACCAAAATATTACACTAAATTGCAGATTTCACTTACTCAACATATTTGTTTTAGTTCATATAACCCTAATATTACACCGGAGCACCTGATGATACCTCAGTTTTTATAGGGGTCCAAACTGCTAGTGCTTTAGTCGTGTGGCGTTCTTGTTCATTTTTGTTTATTGTATTGACTTTGTCATACTGTCTCAATTCGTGTTGCTGTGAATTACCGTGATTTTGGATTTATGATTTTAGAATTTCCCCTCTCCTCATTCTTGCTTGGGTATTCGTTTGCCGATGTACTAAAATTTAGATTTTTCCTCCTCGGCATATTTATTTTAGTCGATATAACCCTAATATTACACTAAAATACAGATTTTACTTACTCCAATATTTTAGTGCATATAACCGTAATATTACACTAAATGTAGATTTTACCTGCTCGACATATTCATTTTAGTCCATACAGTCTATATAACCCTAATATTACACTAAAATGCAGATTTTCTTACTTGAAATATTTATTTTTCACCATATAACCCTAATAATACCCCCGCAAACAAAGTTTGGGGTATATAGGAATCACCCTGTCTGTCCGTCTGTCCGAACTTCTCGTAAGCGCAACTCCTCTTAAACCACCTGAAGGGTTTTGATAAAACTTTACACAAAGGAAGGAGATTATATGGAGATGTGCATGAAGGAATACAATTATTCTCCGATACCAGGGAGGGGAGATAATTTGACTTTGACTTATCGTTGATTCCCTATGTATGGGTTACCTCGTAAGCGCAACTCCTCTTAAACTACTTGAAGGATTTTGATGAAACGTTACACAAAGGAAGAATACTATAACGAGATGTGCATGAAGGAATATAATTATTGTCCGAAACCAGGAAGGGGAGGTAATTCGACTTTGACTTTTCGTTGATTCCCTATGTATGGGTTACCTCGTAAGCACAACTCCTCTTAAACCACTTGAAGGATTTTGGTGAAACTTTACACAAAAGAAGAACACTATATGTAGATGTGTATGAAGGAATATAATTATTGTCGGAAAACAGGAAGGGGAGATAATTTGACTTTGAGTTTTCGTTGATTCCCTGTGTATGGGTTACCTCGTAAGCACAACTCCTCTTAAACAACTGGAAGGATTTTAATGAAACTTTAGACAGAGAAAGGAAACTATATGGAGATATGCATGAAGGAATGTAATTATTGTATGAAACTAGGAAGGGGAGATAATTTGACTGTGACTTTCGTTGATTCCTTCTGCAATGATCTTTTTTTTCAAAGAAATAATTTAAAGCGTAGATATTGTGAAATCAACTGTATGCTATAAAGGGACACACGTTTTTCATTGTACTCCTCTTGAAAAGTTGTTTTCAAAGTGTTGTAATGAAATTTCTCTTATGCTTATGATTATTGTGTAAAACAACGGCAGTAGAATACCGAAGGAACAAAGCACAAGGTTGCACAAATCAAAGTCCAGAGACAAGGCAAAAGCAAGAACACCAAAAGACGGAAGACCAAAGACACCACATGCCCACAAAACACACGAACATTACATATACAACACAAAAAACTAAAGCACTAACAGTGTGAACTCTCAATAAACAAGAGTGACATCAGGTGCCCCGGAAGGGTAAGCATGTCCTGCTCTGTGCACAGCACCCGTCACACTGTCAGTGGGTCAATCCAGGGTAAAGTCAAAACCGGTAATGTCAAATCAGGGAAGACGCGAATCTAGCTGAAAATGTCAGTTTTTATTTGTGACACTGACATTTCATATCTATCTATGATGTGGTGGTGACAATAGAATTTCTGAAGGGACGATAGTAACAAAGGTTGAACATATCCCTGACTCAGCAGTTTTTGTAACAGTGCTTTTAAAATGTCAAATAGGCTAAAAGAGGGTGAATTTTATATTTGTCTGATTTCGACAGAGTATTTTCATTGGAACCCTTGTGAAAAGTTCTTTCTTGAAGATTATATCGTGTCCATACTTGTATTGTGTCCACACTTGTACTGTGTCCACACCTGTGTTGTGTCCACACCAACTTAAATTTGCACTTACCATATCGATTCAGGGAGCGGGGGTATATATTTGGCTGCCATTCGGCGACAGCTCTAGTATAACACTAAAATGCAGATTTTACTATTTTTTAGACTTTTTCTGCTCTGAAGAGACATGAGTTGTCGAAATGCGCATATGCAGAAGAAAATAAATTTACAGTAACTTCGGTATTTAGTTATTTGTTACCACTGGGTCGATACCTCTGCTGGTGGACGGTTAGTCCCGAGGGTATTCACCAGCCCAGTAGTCAGTACTTCGGTGCTGACCCGAAATCCGATTGTATTTGGAAACTTGAAATATCTATTTTTTCTGCAAATTTTGTTGAAAACTAAGGAGTATCTCCCTCATGCAAAGCTCGGTCCTTAGCTATTTTGGCTTTACATTTAGATCATATTGATTATTTGTTCCTATCAGTTTTTTTTTTTTTTTTTTTTTTTTTGGGGGGGGGGTTATGGTCTTCCAAACGTTTAGATTTTATCTGCACTGAAGAGAAATGCACATATGCAGAAGAAAATAAATTTACAGTAACTTCGGTATTTAGCTATTTGACACATTAGTTTTAGTCCATATTACCCAAATATTACACTAAAATTTAGATTTTACTTACTCGACATCTTTTGTTTTATTCCATATTTTCCAAATATTACATTGAATTACAGATTTTACTTACTTGAGACATTTGTTTTAGTCCATATTATCTAAATATTACACTAAAATGCAGATTGTACTAACTCGACATACTTATCTTAGTCCACATAACCCTAATATTAAACAAATATGCAGATTTTACTTATTCGACACATTTGTTAGTTCATATTACCCTAATATTACACTAAACTGCACATTTCATTTACTCGACACATTTTTTTTAGTCCATATAACCGGGACTTATATGTTATATTAGTCCCAGATATAACCCAAACAATGGCACTAAAATGCAGATTATACTTACTCGACACATTTGTATTAGTCCATTTTACCCTAATATTACACTAAAATGCACATTTCATTTACTCGACACATTTGTTTTAGTCCATATCACCTTGGATTTATATGTTATATTGGTCCCAGATATTACCCAAAAATGGCACTAAAATGCAGATTATACTTACTCGACACATTTGTTTTAGTCCATATTACCCTAATATTATAATAAACTGCACATTTCATTTACTCGGCACATTTGTTTTAGTCCATATTACCTTGGATTTATATGTTATATTAGTGCCAGATATTAACCAAAAATGGCACTTAAATGCGGATTATACTTACTCGACACATTTGTTTTAGTCCATATTACCGGGGACTTATATGTTATATTAGTCCCAGATATTACCAAAAAATGGCACTAAAATGCGGATTATACTTACTCGACACATTTGTTTTAGTCCATATTACCCTAAGATTACACTAAACTCCACATTTCATTTACTCGACACATTTGTTTTAGTCCATATTACCTTGGATTTATATGTTATATTAGTCCCAGATATTACCCAAAAATGGCCTTAAAATGCAGATTATACTTACTCGACACATTTGTTTTAGTCGATATTACCTTGGATTTATATGTTATATTAGTGCCAGATATTACCAAACAATGGCACTAAAATGCGGAGTATACTTACTCGACACATTTGTTTTAGTCTATATTACCTGGGACTTATATGTTATATGAGTGCCAGATATTACCCAAAAATGGCACTTAAATGCAGATTATTCTTACTCGACACATTTGTTTTAGTCAAAATTACCTGGGATTTAAATGTTATATTAGTGCCAGATATTACCCCAAACAATGGCACTAAAATGCGGGTTATACTTACTCGACAACACTAAAATGTCTATAATTTTAGGAGAAAAGTACATAATTTTACTGTTGCGGGCAAAGTAAGGGACCACCATTTAATTTGGGAGGGAGGGGGAAAGCTTGCGCGATTTTGAAAATATATAAATTAATCTTGGTGCCAGTGAAGATAAATATTCTATGCCTGCTTGACATGAAAATAGTTAATTGAAGTTTGATTTGAAGAAAAAAAAATGTTGCAAAGACCAATAAATAATTGGGTGTGACATTTGGTGAAAATATATGATTTGTTCTAAATGGACGTGAAGAAACTAATTTTTATTGTCAAAATCGCCAAGTACCCCTCCCGCCTCGGAAAATTAAACGGTCGTCCCCTAAGATAGTATTTTATTTACTAGAAAATTCAATTGTTCAAATCTATTTTCAAAAGATAGACGTAATACGATTCGTAGCGTCCCGTTCTCGTAATTCCGAATTTCGTCAAACAGTTAGCTGCACAGTACACATAGCAAAGATTTAAAGATTTTCTAACAGTTCATTTGATTGGTTGAGATCAAACGTCTTAGCGATACATCGTATTGATTTGTTCACACCATGGAGGTATAAATATATGTTAATACCTCCATGTTCACACTTTATTTCTTAGCGGTTCATAGTTTTGATTGGTTCCCTTTAACAGCCTTAGTGATTTCATTGGTCAATTTATTAATATTACTTTGCGATCATTTACTGAACGACCGTTAAGTAACTAAACAAAGAAATAACTGACAGTGTACTTAGCACGTTAATTCATTAACAACCGCTAATGCGAATTTGCGCCGCAAATATTTTTATCGCATTAATGTGACCGACAAAGTCTACTTTGCGGTGCTAATATCTATTTATCGAATTGATATGGCTCAGGCGTGCCATACACATTTAACAAAAAGACGTATTCACGAGAAAAGATAATATTATTGATAAGATATTTTTCAAGCTATTCCATTGACCAGAACATAATCACATGACCCCCTATATTATGTGAAGTTGCACAGAAACGGCAAATCAAAAACGACTGATTTATTTGGTGATGATATTTCACGGTTACTAAAAATAGCTCAAATATAATTCTTGTTCCTGTCACATAAAAAGGTCATTTAGTGTTTCATTGATGTAATATGTAAAATTTGATATTTTAAAGCGAAATGTAAATTCCCTTTCATTTAACATATATGCATGATAAAACGCCATGTTAGTTAAGCAATAACAGTACATTATTTGAATACCCGAGGGCGTCAGTCGTAGATTTGACGGTCAAAATGCAGTTTATAGGCGACGCGTAGCGGAGCCTATAAACGGATATTTTTACCGTCAAATCAAGATTGACGATCTCGGGTATTCAAATAATGTACTGTTATTGCGATTCTAATGCAACAAATCAATTTCATGTTCTATCTTTAACTCGTGAATTTGTAACAATATATGGAACCAGAATAAACAGGGAATCTACTTTGTCTCAGGTGTGTAGATGCTGGAATTGATGGTCAGTTTTAACCAATCAAAACCTTCGTTATATAAATGTTGCATTAGAATTAGAAATACACTTTGTTTGCTTCATCTTCTTACTTGTATTTACTTCACATGCGCAGGCCAAAATCAAATAAATGTATATAAATCAAAATTTTTGAAATAAAGGAAATGCAGTGAAAGTACATATATAAACACATAAAGAAAATGTCAAAATTAGGATAGTAAAATGTATGTTTATTACTAAAAACATGGTAAAATGTTTCAATAAATATCCATTAATTCAATTAATTGTAGCCTTTCTACTAGGTTAATATGATATAATATCGACCAACAAATGCAAATTAACCTCCAGCTTCGCTGTCGGTCAATATGCATTTCTCAGGTCGTTACAATATCATATTGACCTATACAAAGGCTATAATTGTATAACATGCAATAAAATGTGTGGTATGATTTCTTTAGATATTAAGATTCCAGTAAACAAATTGCAATTAATTGTCTATGTTGATATTTGGGTATCAGATTTGTTTGACAAGTAGCGAGGCAATTCTTTCTCAAAATGTCTATCATACTCATGTACATTTGTACATTTAAAGTGAATATTTAAACTTGTAATGAATTACGTTAACTTAACTGACATTGTATATTTTGATTAATTAAATTGAAGTGAGGAAAGTGGTGAAGATTTTTATTATATAGATCTTTCATCAACATCCACCCAATGATACATTGCTTCTTTAATTCTTAACATTTTTAGATATATTAGGTACATTCTTTAAATATATTAGCTACAGATTCACGTGGGAATTAAGACATATTGTTTGGAGTTCATACAAGTTGTTTCAGAGAGTAGAGGCATAAGAATCTATACTTATAAAATATTTATCATTATTTGTTTTGAAATTGGAGATAGGAGCTCTCGCCAATGGCGAAAATATGTTTGAATGCATTTTGCGTCTGCTGCTGGACTGTTAGTACATGACGAATGAAAAGTCACCCAAGTACATCTGTGCTGACCTAAAAACCGATTTTTTGAATAGTATTAATGTTTAAAATATTGAATATTTTATTTTTTCATTCATTTATTTATTTATTTTTATTTTATTTATTTTTTTTTTTTGTCTTCTGAATATTCGATATCAATCTGCACTGAAGAGACAAACCAAAATTTATTTTCATTATTCATGCTATAAGCTTCTCAACGAGGAAGAATCAACCTGTTTTCGTATTAATGTTAGAGGTTAGAGATCTAAAACGTGGAAATATTTGCGGGTTATTTTCGCGCTAAAATCTTTCATATTCGACGCTTTTACATACAACACATCAAAATCAAAGTATTTTAGAGGGAGAAATTCTGTTGATGGTAAAAGTAGCAAAAATATCCATGTTTACATTATTGTAGTGCTTTGTAAGTGCTCCAAAGGAATTTAAAAATAGAAGCCATACAATCACAATGGACTTATTTCAGACAGTTACTTCAGCATTATATTACATGACAGAAAATCTTTCATATTTATTAAAAATGACGTGTCAAGACACGTGTTAAGAAAGCAAATAAAAGTCTGTTGAGAATTTACAATTGCGTGAGATTCAGACTTCTAGACATAAATATTGTGTGATATTTCAATTTTTCCTATTTGAGACGGTCTGTTTTTTGGTCGTCGAGTATCTAATTTTAATAATTCTGGTGATAAAAGTATTATGCAACGATTCTTGAAAACATATAATGTAACCAGTAAAAATATGTCAGGGTATGGGACTAAGAATTATAAACGGTAATGGCAAAACTTGTTCGATTCAACTATCTTCATTGATTCTTGTTTTCCATGACCGTAGTAAATTTATTTTTTAAGACATTTATGCTAAATCTTTATTTTGGTGGCGTTCATGGCGGCTTGTTTTGTCCTTGATCTATTGTCTTAATGTGTGCCGACGCTTGTTCTTTCTTTTTAAATGTGTGGATGTTTGAAAGTCCATGTTGTTGAATCAGATGATAAATATTGCACTTTCAGCTGTGGAAATTTCAATTCGGGTACTATTATTACACTCTATCTGTTTAAAGATACGATGAGGATGCTACACACTTACGGATGACGCGGACTGATACATTAATTTATAAAATAGTGCATTACATGATACCATAAATTTTTGCAAAACTTCAAACACAGCAGTTTGAATAATGCTTGGGATGTTTTTGTTTCAACCAAACCGTCTGTCTAAAATGGAAAACATCGGAAACACAAAACAACAAAGAGATCATACAAGTATGACACCGAATATAAACAAGGAGACACGCATCAAGACAAACCATGGGTGGAGGTATCAGGTGCACCTGTTGAGTAAGCATATCCCTTGCCTTTGTCTTATTAGACGCCTGCCTTGTTGAACAAGTCAATCCCGGTAAATATTTTGCGTCCAGTAGGGGAAGAACAAATCTAACTCTCTTCATATTTCAGTTACAATGTAAATGAAAATAACGAAACACTATATCATTCATTCAAAATTGAAATTACTTTTTGTAAATTTCCAAATGTTTTTCCGACCACCGTTTAGAGTGCCTAGATCTCATCATTTTAATTATACTAAGTTTTTATGCAATTGACTTTGATGTTTATCCTGTAATTGTTTAAATTTTGTGATTTTCTTAATTGTTTAAATTTTGTGAATTTCGTTTTTTCTTTTTTTTGTCGGGCAACGGATGACAACGATAGTAAGAATACTTTGCCAGTTTATTTGTTGTTTGTTGACAAGAATCCCTGTCCATGAGAAAATTAAAAAAAATAAGAAGTGTAGCATTTTTCGATATTTATCAATGAATTCATCGTTGAAGGCTTCATGGTGATTATAAGATGAAGAACAACAATTCCATTTATAAGTTTACCTCAAGATATTGATCTGCAGTGATGACCACAAGTTATGGATAACCCTTAAATAACCTGTTTGTGAGCAACCGAGCTCTATCAATAGTCACTTTATCGACCTTAAGCCCTCGAGTAACGTGAGAGTTTGGAGATGCAAACTCCATATCCTGGCACTGTTGGAATATTTCTATAAAAAAGGAACTCGCCTATTGGAAAAGTGAATGTGTCGTGTTTTACATATAGTCTAGTTTGTAGTCTTCTTCTCTTGCCAATGTCAAGATCAAGGTGAAGGAACGAGGCCAGTGTGGTTGTGTTTGTAGTATCTTTATTCCCATGAATTGATAAAATCTGGAAAACCACAAAAGAGGAGATTTTTTATTGTCAAAAGTTCATTTATATAACGGAAACTGAAATAAACATGTCTCCTGAAATACACGATGATTCTGTCCCATGTACTTCGGGAAGTTTGAGGTTGTGTTTTTTTCCGTAGTGCGAGTGTTTTACAGGCAGACTAGGCTCCTTGAGCTAGTCGACACAATACCAGTGGCGGATCCAGGGGGCAGGGGAGCAGAGATGCCCAGACCCCCTCAGGTTGGAAAATATTTAAAATTTCTAGGGGTTTTTCGGAAATTTTGGTACCGCCCCTCCCCTTTTGAAAAATTATGGATCCCCCTTTTAGCAGAAAGTCTGGATCCGCCACTGAATACCGGCGAACACCTCTTGACCCTTCTTTCAAAAGTCTGAAATTGGTAGTAATGGATAGAAGATTAGGTTGAAATGAGCAGAATTCAAGAAACGAATTTGTTTTCTGCTGCTATTTGTATATGGTATCAGATTATAAGAGGAACCTTTTCAAAGATATTTTTGGATGTGTCCTCAAAAAAAATATTCTCTGTGGAAAGGGCTATTTGATATGCATCTCACCAATTTCACATGCGTGAAGGGGTGTCTGAAATTTTGACCAAAACTTTTTTGAGACTTGTGTTTCATTGAAAGAACAAACTTGTTTCATGTTAGTAATTACCTTTGACGATATTTGATCAGCAATAGGGTCTGTAAGTCTCGTTCAATTTTGAATCTTCTTGGTACATAAATTGTATCCGAAAGCAGCATTTTGCACAGAAATATATGACGTTTCCAACAAGAAGTTTGAACGTCATATACTCAGATTAGTCATATACTCATGTTCGGCGGGAAAACGTTTTCAAATAACATTTTTATCGTGAATTCCATGACGAGACTTACAGACCCTATAAGTTCAAATTAAAAAGAAATCAAGGAAAATAATTTTCGATTTCACATTGGGATAAATATAGAATAATGGAAGTTTTGTTTCTGATACGAAGAATATTTGTCTAAAATAGTGGACGAGCCCACTTTTTCTTTTTTTTTTTGGGGGGGGGGCTTTTTGGTGCTAATCTCTTTTTAATTCGAATTCATTGAGACGCTGAATGATAAAGTAGGCGTGGCCGAACATACGTTTTATTAATATTTTTTCGTATGCGGACCGTAGCTAATACTATTTGCACCACAAAATCAAAGGAAAATCAAAAACATTTCCAATGAATGTTTCTTACGTATGGCCTTCTTTGGCATTAACATTGATTTTTTGATAGGGTCTTTACATTTTAACTTAACACATTCTCAATTTCTAAAATCTGTATTGCATGGACACGGGTTATGTATTCCGATATATGCATGAAACCATTATGCTAAACTCCTCACAGGAAGGGATCTTATTGGAAGCTGTATGCTGAGGGTACATAACTTACTTCGTCAGTTGGTAATGGGTCTGGAGCTGGCATGTCAGTTAACTGCTAGTAGTCTCTTGTGATTTCATGTTTATGTCCGTATATTTAGTTCTTTCAGTTTCTTTTTCACAATTGACTCAGTCCTGTTGCCAACTGAGTTTTACTGTTGTTACGATTGTTTTTTTATTATCACATTGGCTATATTGGGAAGGTTTGGGCGCAATAAAACTAGCTTAACCCCGCCGCAGCAGGTTTGCGCCTGTCCTAAGTCAGGAAATTTATTAAGCCTTTGTGTGGCTTGTCTTTTTTCTAGTTAGTTTACTTTATGTCTATAGGAGTCTAGGATGATGTTTATTTCGCTAAACTTGATTACTCTTTATTCAGGGGCCGACTCCGACCTGCCGTTAGGTGTGGGGTTTTCTCACCGTTCATTGAAGATCTTATGGTGGCTTTGAGTTGTTATTACTCCCCTTTGGGTCGTTGTCTTTTTGACACCTTCCGCGTTTCCTCCTTTCTTATATTCTTTCTACTTTAAGTCAGATTTTAAATAAAATATAACCATATACTTCCCGGCGATTTATCTTCAAACCTATTGAGAATAAGGATATTAACAAAATAATCGATCAGAATGTGGATAATAAGAAAGATGAATAACAACAATTAAAACGTTGATCCATTGCTTGGAAAGAAAAAAGTCCAAAACCAACAATCTGTCAAAATCAGTGGACCAGAACAAAGCTGGAACTTGATCTGAAACTTCTGGTTGCAGATTCAAAATAACGGTTTAGAAAAAAGTCCGGAAATCTTGCATTTTAACACAAGTCCAAATCCCATAATTCCATCAAAATCAATGGACAGTAACCAAACTCGAACTTGGTCTATGACTCATAGTTGTAGACTCACATAGCAAATATCAGCTTAATATCTGGAACAGTTCAGAAAAATATCCTGAAAACCTATATTTTACCAAATTATCTTAGTCCAAGGTCAATAACTCCATCAAAAATCAATGGACCTAATCCGAACTCGTTCTGGATCCGTAACTCATAATGGTAGACTTGCGTAGCAAATATCAGCATAATATCTGGAACGGTTCAGAAAAAAAATCCGGAAAACCTATATTTTATGGTGGCCCGATGCGGCCATTTCGCGTTTTCGCGTTTTCTACTTGCACTTTCCACAGAGTGAAAACGCGAAATCCAGAAGGCGAAAACGCGAAAGCGAAAACGCGAAATCGAGAAGTCGAAAACGCGAAACCGAAATCATGAAAATGCAAAATTAATTTCACTTCAGGTTTTCGCGTTTTCGCCTTCGCGATTTCGTATTTTAGCGTTTTCAGGATTTCGCGTTTTCGCATTTTCGCGTTTTCGCATTTTCGCGTTTTCGCATTTTCGCGTTTTCGCGCTTTCGTCTCTGAATTAAATATCTATCGCATGCGCCATTTGAAACAAAAATGTGGCCATCTCAAACTTTATAACTTCAACTGAAAAACAGTATGTGTTATGTTGTGACCAAATTCAATAAAACTTATGAACTGTATTAATCTTTGAATTAAATTTATTCGGATGTAATTACTACTCAGACCAACTTTTGTATTTTGCAAACGTTTTAGGACTTTCATATGTTAGATTTTCTCAATGCCGTATGTGTAATATAATTAGAAGATGAAATGATATGTGTAAATTGGTCTGCATTCCTTAATTCGCGTCTTTTAGATTTAATATAAAGTCAACTGGGTTTGTGTGTGAACAAGATCATGTCTGTAAGATCGTTATTGTACCATTTTTCACTGACAGATTAATCTCTCCCTTACTTCTTTTAAGAAAAATGCCCGTGAATTAATTTCTACATTTATAGAAGTGTCGAATTTGAGAACGTTAGAACCGAACTGTCAATACAAAACGAATCACTTAGGTATAAAATATTTAACGCATTTTTTTTATTTTTGAGTTCTCCGTTTTGTTGGTAGGGTGTAATTCTTGTAATAGAATAGTATAAATAGGAAAGAAATTAACGTTTTATGTCTAATTACGAAAGAAAAATAAACAGTCAGAAAATCTTTAATTGTGTTTAAAAAGGAGGAGAAGTGAAGGTTTGTGATGTATGAACGAACTATATGTGCGAGTAAAACATCGAGCCTGTACGTTTGTTGGCACCTAGCTGGAAATGAAATGATGGACTGAGAAGGTTGGGAGGGGTCCAAGGGAGTTTCCAAAAGGGATTCCAGTCATGACAGAAAGACAAGCCAACAAAAAGTAACAAAACGTATATTATAATGAAAAATGTTACCGGTTTGTATTGATCGTAAAGAGAAGGAAGCTTAATACATTTAGCATGTCTCAGTATATCTGGCATATAGAATACCATCTTTAATACAGCAAGATGGCAAAAAGTAAACCTTTACTCATACTCAAAGCCCCGACCCTCTCTGCCCAGGGTCATACACTTGCGTAAGTGTTTCATTAGATTCAAACAACTTCATGTTTAGTACATCTAATCATATGTAATAAACAGATTTAGATGGTTGGTGTATATGTAGTTTTTTTATCTATAACATATCTACTCGATCACTACTTTTCATTCATGTTAGTCTGTTATCTCTAGCTATAGCACTTTCACTGAGTTTAACTTTTAAGAATTATAAAGGAAAAACTAAATGGTACTGACGGGGTTTGAACTAATACGGTCTCTTCTAGTTCGAAAACTAACAGGACCTTAGGTTTAATTTAAGAAACCAGTAGTGGATGCAAAGGGGGGTGTTACGGGGGTTGGAACCCCCATTTTGACAATCATGTATATTTTAATGAATATCCTGATGTTTTACTAACAAGTTCCCCCAATTTTTTTTTAATTTGAATCCCTCTTTTTTTAATTCCCTGCACGCTGATTAAGTTTAAACTTGCTTACTATAAAATATCATTTCATCCACATACGGCATGGAGAGAATCTAACATAAGAAATTCTTAAAACGTATACAAAATACAAAAGTTGTTCTGAGTAGTAATTACATCCGAATAAATTCAATTCAAAAATTAATACAGCTCATGAGTTTATTGAATTTGGTCACAACATAACACATACTGTTTTTCGTTTGAGATGGCCACATTTTTGTTTCAAATAACGCGTGCAAATTTTTACTTCCGAGACAAAAACGAGAAAACGAGAAATAGCGAAAACACGAAAACGCGAAATCGCAAAAATTAGAAAGCGCGAAAATGCGAAATCGCGAAAGACAAACGCGAAAGCGAAAACGCGAAAACCTGAAGTGAAATTCATTTCGCGTTTTCGACTTCTCGATTTTGCTTTTGCGTTTTTGCCTTCTTGATTTCGCGTTTTAGCTCTGTGGAAAGTGCAAGTAGAAAACGCCAAAACGTGAAATGGCCGCATCGGGCCAACATAATATTTTATAAAATTTTTCTAAGTCCAAGGCCCATACCTCCGTCAAAAAAAAATGTGAACCAGAACAAAACTCTAACTTGGTCTATGACTCATAATTGTAGACTCACATAGCAAATATCGATTTAATATCTAAAACAGTTCAGAAAAATGCCCGAAAACCTATATTTTACCAAATTTTGTAAGTCAAATGCCAATAACTCCATCAAAAAATCAATGGACCTAATGCGAATTCGAACTGGCTCTATAAATCATAGTAGTAGACTTGCATAGCAAGTACCGGCCTAATATCTGGAACGGTTAAAAAAAGGCCGGAAAACCTATATTTTACCAAAATTTTCTAAGTCTAAGGCCCATAACTCTATAAAAAAACAATGGACCAAAACCAAACTTGCTCATAGTGGTAGACTTGCAAGGCAAATATCAGCTTAATATCTGCAACGGTTCAGAAAAAAATTCCGCATAACCTATATTTTACCAAACTTTTCTAAGTTCAAGGCCTATAACTCCGCCCGAACCAATGAACCAGAACCAAACTCGAACTTGATCTGTAACTCATGGTGGTAGACTCTTATAGTATGGTAAAAAAAAGTCCGAAAAACTGAGTGTGACGGACTGACAGGCTGACGGAGTGCAAATCAAACTTCCCTTCGGAGAAGTCCATAGAGCACCATAAATTACTATTTTTCCTCATTATGCTGTAATCATTTTTTCTTATCGATCTACAATGACAAAAAAAAACTTTTTATGGATATGAACGTTGCAATAACTTAATGTTGTGAAATATCCATAAACCCAGACGAATTTAAATGACAAATGGCAGCACTGTAATGAAGTGTGATGGAAATAGAATGATGGCAAACATTTAAATGAAGGAGGTTGACAGAATTGACAGTAGTTCTGTCTTAAAGTTTCAGTCTTTCGAATTTCCTGAATTTCTTTTCTAAACATGAACCAGACTTGATTGAAATATGTATGAAAAGGTGAAACGGCTGAATTGATTTTGACTTGTCATCCTAGCTAGGGGGTCTTTGCAGTAGCACAGAAGACACTTAAACCTTCAAATATTATGCCAGAACACAAATATATATAAATATTTAATAAAATTGCAAACATCACAAACCACTATCGACCGACTGCGAATCGATGAGATCTTTATTATAGTCTAAACAATAGATGTGACCCAATAAAGAAATTATTACTGTAATAAAATCAATAATGTTTTATAATAATAATGTTTTTTTTCAACAATTGCATATATTGCTTTATTGTAATAATGATCTCGTCGATTTGCACTTGGCCGATAGTGACAAACGCCATACAAACTGGAGTTCAATAGTTATTTTCTTTTCTACTGTTTTTCAGATTGTTCTATTTTATTTGTGGTGTGGATTTATGATATGTTTATAATAATACAGCCTGGCTACATCTTAACTGCATGAATATTTGAGAATTGCAGAGTGCAATATATATTCAACGATTGTTGTCAATTACACCATTTCTTTTCAAATGCCTGTACCACTATCGGCCAAGTGTGAATCGACGAGATCATTATTACAGTCAAGCAATATATGCAATTGTTTAAAAAATAATTATTATTGTAATAAACATCATTACAGTAATAATTTCTTTATTGGGATCGCATCCATCGTTTAGACTATAATAATGATCTCTTTGATTCGCACTTGGCCCATAGTGTGTACCAAGTCAGGACTATTGCTGTCCACTGTTTTCCGGTGGTTTTGCACCTTTGTATTTTTGACCACGTGGTTCGGTTTTTAACAATTCTGTTCAATAATTTCGTTATCATCCCTATTTACGTAAAAGGAAAATGTTTTTGCACGCTTACTGTTAGTTCTATAAATATTTGGCCGATTTCTAGGACACATTAGTACATGCAATATATGTTATCTTGCGGCTTGGTGCTTATAATTTGATTTATTTTAGGACCATTGTGGTTTACAATTTTCTCCGTTGTTTTACACCTACTTTGTCTTCTGTCCTATGGATTTCGGCTCTGTACAATTCTATTCGGCTATTTTGTTATTATCCCCCCCCCCTTTTAAAGGTGGGATTAGAATTTGTACTACCAGAAACAACAAATCTCTCTGGTTTGAAGATGTAACTTTTATGGTAAACTGCAAGTGTAAATGATTGTTAATGGCCCTGTCACACTATAAAGACGCACAGCGCCAATAAAGTGCCGACGTGTGGGAACATTTTCGTATACGCTGATGTGCGTTGTTTAAGTAAGAGGCAAGTTCTTAACAAGTTACAAACACGGCGATGCCCGTTGGCATGCGTTGTTGAACGTTGGGTGCGTCGGAAAATTTTGAACATCCTAAAAATTTCACGACGTTCGCCAACGCGTTGTTGATAAGTTATGCACACGATAGACGAACGCTGGAGGTACATTATGCTCGCTATGTGTGCGATAAATAGTAGTTTCTCGAAATCTGTTTTAAACGTGTAAAGAACACGAACTGAGCGTCTTTGTAAGTAAGGAGTAACGTATTAGCCAATGATTTTTACAGAAATAATCGTTATTAGCAAGACAAACTTCCAAAAGAATGTAAATAGCTGCTTTATTTCAGAATCAGACTGACATATATTTTTGAAAAGAAATTTAATGGTTTTAGGGGGACCTATTCTTCCTACAAATTCGTCGTATTTTTCGATTGCATTTCTATCCTATGACATTGGAATGAAAAATTTCCCACTGATCTGACGACAGATCGTCAAAATGCTATACAGGCGTTCTAAGAAAGCTAGAAGTCCGTTATGGATGCGTTTAAGATGCGAAACTAAACGTCGTCATACGCTGTTACACGTTTTGTGAGCGTTGCAGACAAAATTTGGATACGTTTTCCGTGCGTTGCAGGTCGTTAGTCCGTTCAACAAGAGAATTTCTTCAATTTCCTCCGCGTGTTCCAACGTTCTAACAAAAATTCGCGAACGTCGACACACGTTGGCTACAACGTTATAGTGTGACAGGACCTAAAGATGTTGTGTCAAGAGCAACTCTATACAGAAAAGTCCACTGAAGTTTTTAATTCATATTCATCATATTTCAGTTATCCAAAAGATATCCCAACAGTCTTGCTAACCCATATAGTTTATATGAACACTGTTCACTGTCTATTGGCACAAGAACGGACAACATACATTGAATGAGCCAACGCTTGATGAAAACACGTCCAAAAAAGATAACCATGGCAAGTATGCCTGGATATCATTATAATTTATTTTCAGAACCTACTGAAAGATTTCAGTCTGTTCTGATTTTGATCTAAAGTGGAAGTAAACACTTGAAATCAGATATCGCGTTTTTTGGTTTCATCGTCTCACAAAATTAGAGTATAAACAAATGATGTTTATGTTTAATTTTACAGTATCACATATGAAACAACAATGTTCATGACAATATTAATAAAATTGTTTCTTCAACAAAGTGCCATTAACGTATTACTTACATATAGTTACAACAACTTGTTAATGAGTGTTTACAAAATTGTACAAATTACTGGTATTCAATATTGGAATAACATTTCTAACAGATATTAATTCATAACATGCATTGATATTATGCAATAAATCGGTCATATACTGTAACAACTTACCTTGCATTGAATGAAGAACCGGTGATTGTATCTCTTTTTGATCAAATGAACACAACAGTTCAATTACAAAGCTATAAGCGCTTTTATTTAACTACTCTTCCAAATCATTAAGGTTTAAAGCTAAAAATATTGCTGAAGTCAATTAAAACAATTACTAACCATCATAATTAGATTCTTGGAAGATAACCTGTCAAGGTTGTTTCATACTTTTTCCTATGCAGACTCTCAAGCAGTAAGTATTATGGGTTTTATGTATCCCTTATCTTTAAGGATGGCAAAACCCTGTAAAATGAAGCTTCCGTGTCAAATATCTCATTCGGATTGAACAAAAAATATTCATTCCACGCCATTACTTACTCTACATATAACACACTGCTTTCACGTTTTTGCCTGGTGTATTGTTTAGATACATCGGCAAACGAATACCGAAGCAAGAACGAGGAAAGGGGGAATTCTAAATTCATAAATCCAAAATCACGGCAATTCATATCCAACACGAAATGAGACAGTATGACAAAGACATAACAAACAAATAAAAATGAACAAGAACGACACTAAACTAAAGCACTAACAGTGTGAACCCAATAAAAACCGAGGTATCATTAGGTGCTCCGGAAGGGTAAGAATGATCTGCTCCACGCGTGGCACCCATCACACTGTCAGTGGAAAGTCCGGTTTTGCCACAATCCGCGTTAGTGAGTCTGGTAATAAACTCTGGATCAACCCAAAGATATCTATTCCCATTTGTGAAATAGAAACATTTTAACGGTCTGTCAAATCGTGGTGACGACCGTAAAACTTCTGTAGTGACAATTGCAATAGTGACTGAACATACCCTTGATGGATTAGTTTTTTAGACAATAATTTCTCTCTGTTGACAAAATCGCTGTACAAACTACACAGGCACGGCAATAGCGAATTAGTTGTTAAATATACACGCCATATGCCGGATATATAGGAATATTACTGCTCAAAAAAGGAAAGTTCATTATTGGAAAGTAAAAACCATCACGCTTGTCCTAAAGTTTTGTTTTTAGACGTCCAGAGTTGTCAATAGATTTCAGTATTTAATTCATCGATTTTTATGTATACCTGTCAACTGGTGCCAACATTGTTTCCCTTGTGACAATGACCCTGACTCTGACATTGACCTTCTTGTTACAAAACTAACTTTACACTGCTTGTGTTTTTAAATGTATATTCTTGTTGGAAAAATGTGTACCAGAACATTTGACATCATCGATAATTAGAGTTGTCTCTGATTTACAGCGACTGATTATGTAAGTATAACAGCGGATTGCGATACAAACATTATCGGGTCACTGTCAAGACGTCGCCTGTGTGTTGCTTTGATTTGTGATTTTTTGCTTACCTCCACATTAGCTATGGTAATAAACAATATCAATCATTTTAAAATATTTTAATTTTGTGTGAAAAATATTTCGTGAAATTCTTTCAGGAATTATCGATGACAGAAATATACGTCATTCTATTTTAAACAAACTTGTGGTTATATAAGTCTTACTAGCAGCATTATGCATCAAGTTCGGCCTTAAGGCCTCACTTGATGCTGACAGTGACACGGTTCTTAAAGACAAAATGAACTTTATTCCATAAATAAATAAATAAATAAATAAATAATCTTTATTTCAAGAGGATAACCCCATTAGCCGAAACTAATCTTCCTGGGGGTCCTCAAATACAAGCATAAATAATAAAATCACATATAATATATGCAAACAGTTTGCCATATCAGGTGTATAAAACAATTCAATTGCATTTGATTAAGATTCAGATATACTTATTCTAGTATTTTGCAATTTATTACCATTTAAAAAGTAGGTATAACATTTTTCTTTGTGTTAAATTCCTGAAAGAATTTCCATATTACATAAGTTGTAAGTTGTTGCTTCTGTCAGTGGGCATCAATACAGGAATATGAGCGAGGGACTTGCACCATAACAGGAAAAGAAACACTGTTTGTAGTATATAAATGTACAAAATGTCAGTTTAGAAAGTGGACGATTGGAAACTCTTGGGACATATATATGGTGTTGGAAACATATTTTTACACAACTTTGCTCGCGACATTTTTATTTTGTTCTATCAATCATCTTTGGCATACCATTCAGTATATATATGGAAAAAACATCCATAAATTGCAACAGGTACTAGGGTCCAGGGTATGTTCATAAACCCGAAACCATACTATCACTTATAATTTCCCCCGGTATCAAAGAAAGGGTATTTTGTTCTAACGTTCATGTCATGGACTTTAGCTAGAAGACACAGATATTACGATTTTGAATCTAGTTTTTAGCTCCCCTGGCTATGCCATGGTGAGCTTTTGCCATCACTTTGCGTCCGGCGTCCGTCGTATTTTCAAAAATCTTCTCCTCTGAAACCGCTGGAGGGATCGGTTTGAACTTTATAGTAACTATCTATGACATGTTCTTTACAAACGATTCTCACTTTATTATGATCCATTGAAAAATGTGGCTATTGTTGCTAAAAATAGAACAAAGGGGTAAATTGCAGTTGGTCAATAACTGGAAAACTGTTACAGATAACGTAAATCTGACAAAAAAATGTTCAGAATGCGATTTCCAAGAATGCGATGTTTTGCTGACATCACGAACTGGAAGTTGATTTACGTAAGATTTTCAGAATGCGAAATTTCTAAGAATGCAATGTTTTGCCGACGTCAAAAAACCGGAAGCATACGTTACGCGATAATTTTCAGAACACGAAATTTCCAAGAATGCAATGATTAGCTGACGTCACAAACCGGACGTTGACGTTTTGCGATATTTTACATAATGAGATTTCTAAGAATGCAACGTTTTGCTGACGTCACGAACCGGAAGTTGATGTTACGCGAGATTTTCCAGAATGTAATGTTTTGCTGACGTCACGAACAAGAAGTTAACGTTACGCAAGATTTTCAGATTGGAAATTTCCCAGAATGCAATGTTTTGCTGACGTCATGAACATAAAGTTGACGTTATGCGAGATTTTCAAAACTTCGAGATTTCTCAGAGTGCCATATTTTTATGACTTCACGAACCGCAAATTGACAATACGCAAAATTTTTCAGAATGCGAACCAGGAGTTGGCGGTAAAGTTACTTTCTGCGTGGGAATTCCGATAATAAATATACTTTTATATCTAAAAATCATTGGTTCTAAAAATATAGATTGAAAATAATGTATGTTTTTTAAAAGTAAAAATATACTTACTTTTTTCTTTTTCTGTATTGTTTGCTTCCTCAGCAGTCAATTCAATAATCGTTAGCTGCGTATTATCCAGGTCTGTTAGTACTATGAAATAATAATATTGACATTTCCACAAAACTAACACACTTCTTTCACCTTCTTCTCTTCTTTCTTCATTTACCTCTGTCTCTTTTCACCAATAGTTCTAGTAATTGTGCAAAAATCCACTCTGCATTGGGGGCTTGTGACCCTTAATGTCAGAAATAGACATGTATATGAATATTTGGCAACATGATCTGCAGTTCGTTTTTTTCAATTTTTTTTTACATTTAATTTTCATAAATAATGCTATTTACAATACTAATATTTTTTTTAATTAACGGAGGCATTTACATTACATATATTTGAAATAAATATAATAGTATTAAGAATACATTAAAGTTTAATAATTATTATTTCAATACCATTAACTTATTTGTAGAAAAAACAAATATTAATTAATTTAACATACAATGTTTTTAAAAATACAATATATTGGTACACTTAAAAGAGATTATAATCAGCCTTTTCAATGAAATATTCAGGGAAATGTATCTTTAATAGTTCTAATGAATTCATATCTTGATAGAAAAAGTAATCGTAATTAATTGTGTACAATGTCGCATGTTGTGTGTTAATATTTCTTCTTTGATTTTGATCTGGTAATTTTCATCTAAAAAATAATAAATACTTTTAATAATATTATAATATTATTAGTTATGGCGTGTTTGTCCGTGTGAGAATTTCTCATACGTTTACTACTTCATTTATTTTTTTCAATTTGGCTGTTCAATATTTTCTTTGTTTTTACTAAAATGTTATAATCTGTACACACGACTATTTTTGCCCTTTCAACCAAAGTTACACTGCAAGGTTTGCCTACATCTATTTCGATGCGCCCTGTGTTGTCTATCGATGTTGTTTTTGTCCTTATTTTTGTCTTTCGTCGGGCTACTTAATGACAAATATTTGTAGGTATACATTGCCCGATTTTACTTTTTTCTCATTGACCGCTCCCGACATGTGTTGCTTCAATGACATATTTTAGCAGCGATCGATGTTGCTCAACATTTTTATTCTCTTCTTGTAACCCTGGTGCTTTCAGCTGGATAACCCTGAGCATCGCCCAAGTTGGCAGTCCATGGCTGTTGGGGAGAAAGGGAGTGGTCTTGATATAATTTTTGTCAAGAATACCGCTTAAGTGCACGCTAGGGGCCTCCTTGATCTCGCTTGAGGGGATGAATATTGTTCACCTCTAGTTGAAGACCTTCAGGCGACATCCAGATGTAGACAGGAATAAAAGCCCTGTTCTTGATAAACTGGAATTTTCTATGTATCGTGTGCGTTTTTGTCACATGTACATTCACTCCATATCCTTTCATTTTTCCTATTTTAGATTACTTTATGTCTATAGGAGTCTATGATGATGTTTATCTCGCTGAACTTGATTACTCTTTATTTAGTTGCCGACTCCGACCTGCCGTTTGGTGTGGGGTTTCATTGAAGATCTTGTGGTGGTTTTGAGTTGTTATTACTCCCGTTTGGGTCGTGGTCTCTTTGACATATTCCCCGTTTCCCCTTTTTTTCTATTTTAGATTCAATTTGAATACCAAATTACTGTAATTGTACTTTTTTCGCGAGTACTTATTTTCGCGGATTTCCGTCCTCTAACAAGTTCGCGGGTATTTAATTTCGCGAAATCATCATTAAACTTGTGATTTTTACTACTAATTATGCATATTTATACGCATTCGCGGGTATTTATTTTCGCAGAAAAGTGATCACCGCAAAATTCGTGAAAATAAGTACACCGCGAAAATAAGTACAATTACATGTACAGTAATCGTTATTTTTGAAAAAGAAAAAACATCGAAAAAAACAAACATCTTAAAGAAAAGACATTTGATTTTTGTCAAAAATGTAAACATGTCTGTTAAATTGAATACAAAAATATAATTTCAATTCGTTTGTAAAGACTCGGTGCATAGAAAGATGAAAAAGGTGGTCTAGCGTTTGAAAGATGAGGAGAACTATCGGCAAAAATAGGTATTCCTATGGGTACCAACTGTGCACCTCTCATAGTAGATTTATTTTTTTATTGCTATGAGTCACAATTGATGGCAAAAATTCAAAAAGACCCTTCTAAACAGCATTTAGTGGATAAATTCAACAATGCATACAGATATTTGGACGATATTTTGGCTTTAAATAATCCTGAACTTTCTAAATTTACAGATCAAATTTATCCTGCAGAACTTACTTTAAATAAATCCAATAGCAGCAGTGATCATACTCCTTTTCTTCATCTTGATATATCAATAAATCAAGGAAAGTTTATGATAAAAAGGGTGATTTATCCTTCCCTATAGTCACTTTTCCCCATCTCTACGGCGACGTTCTGTTAGCCCCTTCTTACGGGGTCTACATTTCACAACTTGTTTGATACGCAGGAGTATGTAGTGATGTTTCTGACTTCAACGACCGAAATTTTTGTCTCACTGAAAAACTTCTGCATCAAGGGCTTAGATACCATAAATTGATAAAAACATTCTCTAAATTTTATTATAGATACATTGACTTATTAAGAAAATTTGGTTCTACATGCAGGGCTCTTATATAATAACAATAATAGGCATTTCACATCCAAACTTCTATGGAAATATCATTTACAAAGCACATAAATTCAAAAAGTTTCCTTCCAAACTTATTAATCCGTTGAACAAACTTATTCATAAAGGATATAAATACAACATTGTTGTTAAATCTTTACTTCTGGTTTTTGTTGGCAAAAATATTGATCATCTCCTAAATGTTTTACACCATAACTAAATTTAAACAATTTTTCATATTGGCAGTATTTTGCATTGCACAATATCATGTTCTTCTTTCATAGTTGATGATGTTGTTATACGAAATCTATTTAGAAGTATTTCAATTGATGTTTCATATGTAAGAAGGCTTGATATCATGGTCAACGGAAATTATGTCCCTAGCTAGCTGTCAGTAACTGCGAGCATTTGTCCGGACAGTACCCTTGTGTATTGTCTTCATGTTTTGTGTACTTCATTGTAAGGGTACTCGTCTTTTTTCTAGTTTGATTTTTACTGTGAGTCTTTTTGTGTATTTATTTTTTAGCCATTCACCACACATAGGGGAGGGTTTGGATAAAAAAAAAAAACGAGGTTTACCCTAACGCAATTTTTGCGCCTGTCCCAAGTCAGGAATATGTTGTCATTGGCTTGTCTTTGTCTTCTTATAAAAGTTTAGTTTCTTGATATTAGAGTTATTGGATGTGGTTTGTTTCCATTGATTTATTCACTTTTTAACCTTTTTGGGGCCATTTAGGGCTTGCTTTAGGGTGTGCGGTTCCTCGCTGTGTTGAAGACCGTACGGTGACCCCTAGATGTTTTGTTTTGGGTCGTTTTAACCTGGATATGGGATGTTGTCTCCTTAACATTTACCTCCATTTCCTTTTTTTCATATGATACTAGAGAGGTTTGGAAAAATGCTGTATATAAAGACAGTAGCTTTACGATATAGTATTTGGTGTATTTTGACACACCATGACTGAAGACACAAGGAAATGCAGGAAAGGGTAATGCAGCCTATAACTAATTCAGTAATAGCCAATCACCAGCCTGGATAAATGCAGAGTAAACTTTTCATCATCAACGAATAGTGAGATGAGCTGCGTGAGCAACTCACGACTATACTCACAGAACTCACGACTATGCTCATACGACTCACGACTATGCTCACACGACTCATTTGATCCTTAATTTTCTCGGAAATCTTTGATCTTGATCTTCAGGGAAAATTCTTATCTTTGATCTTCATGATCTTTGATTTTCTTATTCTCTTTTGAAATTTGATAATATAATGACTTATGTACTTATTCCCTTTCGAAATATGATTATACATATACACATCTCTATGAATTGGATTTTTTATATTTTTATTATTTAGAAAAGTTATTTAAAATTTCCATTAAACGTAATCATATTTGAAATCAATTTTTAGTATGATTAAATGAAAATGAACGATTTTTTTTACAATTTTTATTATTATTTTCACCCTATCACCACAACCATAGGTACTATTGTCATTTTTGTTTGTTTGTTTGTTTTTTTTTGTTTTGTTTTGTTTTGTTTTTTTTTTGTTTTTGTTTTTTTTCATTTAGTCATTTATTTGTATTCTTTTATGTTTTTTAATCTTTTAGTATATACACCACCACCACCATCATCGAAACTATTATTCTTCGTTTATTTTTTTTAATTTTTTAAATTTTTTTGTTTTTTGTTTGATTGTTTTTTTCTTTTATAAATATTCATATATTTTTTTTCTTTTACAATCATTAATTATAGATTTACACCACCACCACCACAATCGATACTATGATTTTGGAATTTTTTTCATTTCTTTCTTTGTTTCTTTTTTTTGTAATCATATATTTTTCAGTTGTTGATTAAAAATACCACTACCAAACAATTTTCGTCTTTTCTTACTTTTTCATTATTCCCCATCACCATAAGTATCGATAATATAATGTAGTATATAATGTAGCATATTTATACAAGACAGTCTTAATATTTATCATTTCATTTACAGTTTCAATTAAAAAGTGGATTTTTTATCTTGGTTTTCTGGGAAAATTCTGATCTTTGATCTTCTTGATCTATGATCTTCTATGAAATCTTTGATCATCTTGATCTATTATCTTCTCCGAAATCCTTGATCTTTGATTATCTTGATTTCTTATCATCTGAGAAATCCTTAATCTATGATCATTTTGATCACTGTGAGTCGCGCAAACATACTTGTGAGCAATTCACGACTATGTTCACACGATTCATTGATCCTTGGTCTTCTGGGAAATCTTTGATTTTTGATCATCTTGTTCTCTTATCTTTTCCAAAACAACTTTCCATTTCCATTTGTTCCATATTTCATTTTAACACGAATAGTCTATATTTCTTTTCAATACCTGTAGTTAATTGAAAAACAACTTTTTCTTCATGTCCATTTTGTTTTTTGTCCTTGTGAATCCGTCATTTTCCACAATTCCATTTCTGTTTCTTTACCCGTCTCTTGTTAATCGTTTTTGTCTGGAAAAAAATATATATATTTACAATATTATTTATACAAAATTTTCATAAGTTTGGAAATGCGGCTTTTTATTTTTTACTATGATAATAAAGTTAAATGTAAAGCTTACAGAACACAGATAGACAAGGCCTTAAAATTTTCAGTCCAATAATGATAGAAAGTAGCAATGAAAACACTACTTTATTAAATATCTGCCTAGGATCAAAATGTGTGCAATATTTTGGCGCTAGGCAATTTATTTCATGTATATCATAAATCAGCTAGTAATATTTAATATAAAAGTTTTAAAGTTTAGATAAGAAAATAATAATATGAACTAATTATTATCTCCGCACTTTCGAAGAATACCCTCCGTCTGTCCGTCACACTTTTCTTGTGACTCAAACTCCTCCTACATTTTTGGATTTAGGGATCGAATCTTTATGCAGAATTGTTGCATATAGTCTATATATTTGCAATAAGCTTTTGGAATTTTGGTTCCGGTTCCAACTTTGCTGAATTTCCTGAAAATGTCAAAGACTATTTTGTTTTTAATTTTGGCATATTATCTTATTTTCTGACAAGTGTTTGGTAAAAAACAAAATTCTGAAAACTTAGAATTCTGAAAGGCGGTTCAAATTTTGGTAAATTTCCTGAAAGTCTCAAAGACCACTTATTTTTGGAATTCTGCCTAGCAACCATACTTAAAATCTTTGTGTTGCGAAACAGCTCTAAAGGCCAATAACAAAATAACGAGATTCATGAGTATGTGAGCTGTTAAAAGGGATGAATTTATAATCTAAAATATGACCTAAAGCACAAAAAAAACATGGCATTCATTACGACCCACTCGTAGACGACAGATTTGTCGAAATATATCGGTCGACCTTTTTGTTGCTTCTATTCTTTTATATTGCCATGTTTTTTTTGTGCTTTAGGTCATATTTTAGATTATAAATTCATCCCTTTTAACAGCTCACATACTCATGTATCTCGTTATTTTGTTATTGGCCTTTAGAGCTGTTTCGCAACACATATTTTGTTTTAAAATCTTTGTGTAGTTTAGGACGAACATTTTCATAAATTGGATTTCAAAAATATTTGATTCCAATTTTGGTAAATTTCCTGAAAGTCTCAAAGACCACTTATTTTTTGGAATTCTACCTAGCAACCATACTTAAAATGTTCAAGTAGTTTAGGACGAACATTTTCATAAATTGGATTTCAAAAATATTTGATTCCAATTTTGGTAAATTTCCTGAAAGTCTCAAAGACCACTTATTTTTTTTTAATTCTACCTAGCAACCATACTTAAATTGTTTGTTTAGTTTAGGAAAATCATTTTCATCAACTGGATTTCAAAAATATTGATTCCAATCTTGGTGAGATTTCTTGAAAGTCTCAAAGACCACTTATTTTTTGGAATTCTACTTAGCAACCGTATATCCTAGAATTCTTTTAGTAAATATAATGACTATCAATAGATAGATTTAAAGAATAATGAAAAAAAATTATGACCAGGGTGTATAATAATTGTTTTCTGTGTCAAACAGACAGTGCGGGGATAGCTGTCGTTTCCGACAATATCTAGTTTTAAGTTTTGCGGGTTTAACAAAGAACAATACAGATGAAATTGAGAGAATATTTTTAAGTTATTTTTATTTATTTTTTTTTTTTTTTTTGGTGGAGGGGTTGAATGATTAATAATGTTTCATTCAACTCCTTTTCACTTGAAATAATACATGACCATTGCAACAAATCAATAATTGAAGAAAAGATAGATGAAGATAAATAATAATTTTAAAAATTATTTTTGTTTAATTTTGCAGATTTAAATATCAGAATACAGATATTTTAAGTGAGCCATCAGGCCGAATGATAATATTTCATTCGGCCTGATGGTACACTTTAAAAATTCATGTACTTTAGCAACATATTGATGACAGAAGTTAATTCTTTTTAATTTAAAATATTTTTTTTAAACAAATACTAGATTTTTTTATAGTTTTATAAAAACCCTAAAACTACAAGCAAGTACAGTTTTCCATATTCGCAAAAATATACTTGTTATACATTGACGAACATTAACGTCTGAAATGTAGGTAATATGAAAAATGTGATGATTTTGACTTCCCAATTGTGAACTTTCCTTTTCTCAGCAGCAATATACCTACCCCGAGCATATGGAGTGTTTTTTCACGATTTATTCGTTACTGTAGACCTTGTAGTTCAAATAGTGACTTTGTGAAAAGAGCATAAGCACTGTCGCAAAAACGGCTGAGTCAGGGCTATATTCAGCCGGTTACTTTCGTCCATGGCCGTCACCACGACAGTTAGTGCATTAGTTTATATTGTTGTATTTGTAGTGTTTGTGTTTTGTGGTTGTGTAGTCTTTGGTCTTCCCTCTTCTTGTGTTCTTGCCTTTGCCTTATTTCTGGACTTGGATTAATTCAGTCTTGTTCTTTGTTCCTTCGGTATTGTACTGCCGTTGTTTTACATCAGATTGTAATAGTTTAATTATTAACGAGGCTTGTTTAGGGGGGTCCCAATATCCCGTATCCCAGTAAGTCTGGACGAACATATCCCTTTGAAAATTGAAGATATCCCATTAATTATTGAAATATCCCGTTTTCCATTGACAAAATATCTCATATCCCAGTACTTTTTGTCTCAAATATCCCATATCCCATTAACAAAAGTGGCAAATATCCCGTATCCCAATATACCCTAAACAAGCCTCATTAACGAATACGAAAGCTAAAATAGAGAAAAGGGATAATCTGAAATCAAAATTTTTAAAAATAAAAACACGTCAATCCATATTTAGCACAAATTGAAACAACATGTCATCAGTCTGATAGGACAATTTCTGCAAATTTACTAGAGTCTGTAACAATTTTTACAAATATAAAAAAATTGGAAACAGAAGCCGTTTAAACGTTGTGAAATCATTTGTCCAATATTGAAAGGCAAACATAATGAATAATGTTAGCATTTGATGCTTATGTGTTGCTCGGTGACAAACTAAAATATAAAACGAAATTTATATAATTTAGATGAGGGATTTGGATTTCGAAATTTCATCTTCAGGATCAGAGTAGCTGCAGGGTTTTCTATTTTGTCGATTCAATTAAAAAATTAACACATCTACTATAAGAACGGAAGTAGAATACAAAGTACCAAAGTTACTGTAAATTTAATGCCCATTTCGACAACTTATGCCTCTTCAGTGCAGAAAGAGACAAAATACGTTAATTGCATACATAAAAGTCCAGAGACATTGAAACGACAAAATAAGAAAACAGAAGAACAAAGAGAAAATACATCAACGAAATAAACAACATTCAGCATGATTCAATAACCAATGGAAAAACGAAACCGAATACTGACGGAGAACGAGGGTTCGAACATTTTAAAAATTTGGTAAACATTGCAACTCATTTCAGGTAGCAACACCTAGGAGTCGGGGCATAATTTGGCCTGCCCAGAAAAAGAATATATATAGAGATACGTCTACTGTATAGGCTTGCACGCTGAAAACTCTGCTTAGTACAAAACATGACTTGATTCATCTTATTGCTTTCATAAATATATAAATTCATTCGAACTTTTTCTTGATGTCACATATTATTTGTTATTTCTGCATTTTTCAACTCATTATTGTTGTTTTCCTGATATTTCACGTATTTCACCCAATGGATTACAAGATAAAGGTCATATTCTTTGCATGACAATATGGCATATAACGTTCCGATATAGATATTAATATAATTTATGTTTCATGTTCGTATGCTATAATAACTTAACAATGTGTAAGAAATAAGTGATATTATTCTAACTGGTAACATTATTTCATTATTTCCTTGAACATGCAATAAAAACGCCAATGAATATAAAAGCAATACGAATGTGCTGAATAAGCTGTCTATCAATAGATAATAAATTATGGCATCAAATTCTGTCCTCTAATGACTTTGATAGATTCGGTTTTGGCAGTCTAGGGGAAACTGAACAGAAAAGGAAGGAGAAACTCGAAATTTGAGAAAAGGATTAGTGGAAACAGTTATTGATTCTGTTTAATATGTGCGACATGAAATTCCATCAAGTTACGAAACAAAAAGTATACTTATATCTCAATGCTGTAAAGACGTCGTCCTCAAACATAATTTAAATATTAAAACTTACAAGGTCCATGAAAATATCAAGTACTTATTACTAAAAACTACTAGAAGTTGGTATTGGTACCTCGAATCAAATTTTTCTACAGACATCAAACTGGAAAAAAAACATAAAATTACAAGTCACTGCTGTCTTCTTTTCAGATAGTGGAAAGATAACAGAACAAACTATTTTCAATTGACTCCATATATTTCTGCACAAACAAGGTTGCCCTACCAAAGTCTTATTTGTTACACTATATAACACATACAAATACTTCTTACATTGTAAGTTAACGTAACTGATGATAGTCTCTAGATTATAAATGCCATATGAGTCAGAAAATTGATGAAGACGATAACAAGAGGAAGACTTCTTCACCAAACCCTTCGGGAAGTTTTGATTTCGATTTTTCTTCCGTATTGCGACAGTGTTCTACAAGCAGACTAGGCTCCTTGAGCTAGCCGCTAGCTTAGCGGCGAGAGCCCCTTGACCCATCTTTCAAAATTACGTATTGCCTTTTTCTCTCCTTTCAAGGTTGTGGTCATGGAATTAGTAGTCTGAGCACCCCTTGACCCATCTTTCAAAATTACATATTGTCCTTTTCTCTCCTTTCAAGATTGTGGTCATGTAGTAAGTAGTCCATCTGTATTGGGTCTCATTCGTATGTTTTTATACTATAGGGAAACGGGACAGATAAAGGGAGGTTTGACCGATTTAACTCTACCACTGGCTTTTGCTAGTGCCGGTACCAAGTCCGGCTGTCCCGAGTTCCTATCATTGTCTACGGTTGTCTTTTGTCTTATATTTGAATTCCTGTGTAGTTCCCTGGCAGATTGTGGCATTTAATTATAATTTTCAGCCATTGTATGTGTTTCCTGTTATCCATTTGGTTTTCTTTCGGAGTGGATGAAGGATGCGAGGTATATGCTCCTAAACCCGATCAAAAACCTACGAGGGTAAAAAGAACTAAAGCAACATTTATTTTCAAAAATGCTGAGGTGCAAGATAATTGTCCTTCATGCAAAATATTTCGTTTCTGTAGATAAGGTCACCACTTACTTCATTCTTATTTGTTATAATCATTACATGGACTGTTTGAAGAGTGGTCATTCCCAGGGCAATCCAACCTTCACAACTGTCTAATGAGAAAATATTACAGAATTGTATACCTCTTTTGCTTTCCTTTGGGATTTCGACCAATATCTCACGTCTTTGCACGTGGTATCAAATGCCCATACAAACAATAGAACATCTCTTTATATAAGGCTGCGTTCAGACGTACAAACAACGGTCATCGAATGAATACGCATCGAAACAGTCGATGCGCATTCAAAACGTATTACGTGTGAACTCAACGTTACAAATACGTTTTTAGTATCGCAATAACTAATTAATACATGGGCGCCGGTGGTTTGTTGGAGATTTACATATGGGTGGCCATTATTTTCGTTAATATTTTACCCAGAGCGTAGGGCAGCGGAGCGAGGGGTAAAATAAACGAAAATAATGGACACCCATATGTAAATCGTCTACAAGCCACCGGCGAACATGAATTATTTCGATTCTAATATGTCATTGAATGATCTGAGCGGACCTATAGTGTACACGGTAACGACAGCCATTACTTCCAATTTACTGACGTTTTTGTGCACAAAACATTTTATGACGTCGTCAATTTTAGCGTAAAGACCGTTGTGAAGTCGCTCATTATGTTATTGGATATTTTCATATGGCTAGTCGTCATGGTTTCCATTGTTCCCATATTAGAATGTCCTTCAAAAATATCATGATACTTGCTTTTCATGGAGCTGAGTAATTGAAATGTGGATTTGAAGACAAAAAATACCTTACTTCATCAGAATCAAAATTTGCAGTAACTTCTTTATTTTGTTATTTATAACCACTGGGTCGATACCTCTGCAGGTGGACTGTTAGTCCTCAAGGGTGTTCACCAACCCAGTAGCCTGTACTTTCGGTGTTGGTCCCAAAATCGATTTTATTTGGAAACTAGCATTATCTAATTTTACACATTTTGTTTTATTTAACTTTTGGCATCTCTATACTTATACTTAAATTCCTCATGATCATGAACAACTTAAATCAAGGCTTAATATGATACGATATTTTTTTTCTCTTTTTTTTATAGTTCATGCTCATGTTATAGTTTTCAACTCGAGATATAACGTGTTTAGTCCCCAACTTTTTAAAATGTTGTACCACAAAAATAAACAGAACAAGGGATCTTTGAGCCAATGCTCACTTGTAATACCCCCGCTCTAATCTTCCAGTCTCTAATAACCTGACAAATTTGGTAAACAAAATGTAGTACCCCACAATCCCACAATATGGTATGACTACACAAATCTTCTGACAAAATTTCAAGTTTGTATCATTTACAATTGCAAAAAAAGCTTTACGAAAGTTTGAGGGACGGATGGAATGATGAAAAATTGACTAAGTTGGTAAACAGGAAGTAGCATCCCGAGAGGTCTGAAAATGCATCCCACAATATGGCATGAATACACAAAGCTTCTGGCAAAATTTCAAGTTTCTCTCGTTTAACATTGCAGAGAGAAAATGTACAAAAGTTGTGACGAATATACAGAATAATGAAAAATTGACTAAGTCGGTAAACAGGAAGTAGCATCCAGACAGGTCTGAAAAAGCATCCCACAATGTGGCATTCTGACAAAATTTCAAGTTTGTATCATTTACCATTGCAGAGAACAGCTTTACGAAAGTTGTGACGGACGGAATTACGGAATGATGGAATTACAGAATGACGGACACGGGTAAAACATTATATTCCTCCTTCGGAGGGGGGTATAATAAGTGCCTTACCAAGACGTAACTATTTAACAAATATTAAATCAATATGTAAAGTTAATAAATAAAAGTGCATAAAAATGAATTTTTCAAACAAATATAACACTGTATGGTAGCCGGGAGTTTGGATTGGTCCAACATGGCGACCTTTACCTGACGATTGTGTTCAACCGATGAGAATATTAGTATTTTGTGCGACAAATATCATATTTTTAATAAATAGAAAAAAGAAGGGAAACGGGGAATGTGTCAAAGAGACAACGACCCAAAGGGGAGTAATAACAACTCAAAGCCAC